>JAVCKZ010059764.1:0-15697 GCA_034780755.1 Lepetodrilus elevatus
TAAGGAGAGGACTGAGATAAGTGTTTTCGCTTCTGTCTAATCCTTTTGTACTTTTGTCAATAAAATATGTTGAAATCGAAAATCAAATCATGTACATGCGATGAACTATTCAGCGTGGAAAACAATACCATACCACCGGTATTAATGTTTCCCTGAATAATAAACGTTCACAGCTGCCACTCATACATACAGCTGCTCCTATCTAAAATGAACAATAAAATAAAAGTTAACACAAACAACATACCGTAGCCTATCCTCAGAACTGAATCCGACACAATCTAACGTTGACAAGCTGGCATACAATACAATACATTCTATCGGTGAAGACTATCTCATGTCCGACACTTGGTCCCAGAAAAACATGAAATATTAATCAAGAAGCTTCATAAATCACATATAAAAACTGAAACACTTCGCATGGGTCATATTTAGGAAATTAGAAAAGCATAAACTTATTATTATATGAAGATGTTTCATCTTTGTTGTCGAAGGAAATAGTATTTGGATTGAGAGGCAAGCAAATCTCTTTGACATGTTTTAAGTGATATATCTGTTTTATATCATTGGCTGATATCAACGCCACATGAATACGGATACACTTCTCTAGTGGCTGCGTCAAGGATTTGTATTATGCTGGCCTCTCTTTGAAGATCAGCGACAATAAGCTACCACGAGGATACATCTATCACAATGGACGATCAACTATTAATCAGATACGTCACTACGGTCCCCTCCTGCCAAGACACCATCATTATCCGAAACCGCACCTTCAAATTCGGTGTTCAGAAAAAGTAGAATATATCATGTTATGGTAGGAAAAACACCTATTCTATTTCATTTGACACTTTGCAGCTTTCTGATGTGGGATCGATTGCGTTAAATTTTATTTTAAGCATTCAAGTTAGGTTTAATTGCACACTATATATAATTGCACACACACACGCGCATGCACACACACGCGCGCATACACACACACACACACACACACACACACACACACATTACAGCTTCATTACCAATCCTCTTTCATTTCTTATGAATAAAACAATGTGTAAACCATACACACATATACATCTAATTCTCACAACCCCGTTCTCCTTAAAAAATACGAGAACTATAGCAATACGAGGTATTAATGGGTGCATTCGATTCATCATTCTACTAGTGCGATTGTTGGGTCATGGTGCATGCGCAGTGAGTACTTGAATCGAACAGCAGGAGTAAACACCGAGTGAATCTATAATTGAAAACTATAATTGAATTGACCCACTTCTTTGACTGAACTGCTTTCTCACCCAGAATATATTGTCAACGTGTTAAAATATACGAATATATATTTTGTAATGCACCATTGCTTTCATTCGCCGGCTTGCAGCGCTCAATTGAGTGTTTACTCCAGCCAAAACGGAGAGTACAAGTATACACTTGGGGTGCGTTCAACAACACAAACGCTTACAAGTGGCTTACCGATCCAGCCACTGTCACAAGAGTCGTACATAGGACAGGGAACCAGTTTAGCTAAGCGGCTTGCTCAGCCCTGTGCTGATTGAACGCACCCCTGACCTTTCCTGGCCACTCGGGGTAATAACACGGGATGTTCTACTGTGAATGTCATCACTCCAGTGTCACCCTAGGGTTGGTCGAGTGATGAATCGAACACTACCAACGGTAATGATACCTTTACTACGGTAGAAACGTTAACAGTATAGGACCCGATTGTATACATTAACTTACTCCAGTTCAATTGAACCTTAACGAGAACACTACGCAAGATATTTTGGTCTAGATAGGGAGAGATACGTTTATGTAGTGAAGGCACATTATATGCCTGGAATTAATTCCGCTCCCATTTCATGCTGATCAAAATTGAAGACCGCCGGTCTAATAATATTATTCAATTGTATCACCGCAGTATAAATCACGCTTTGAGATATGAATATTATCTGGGCTACAAAAGTTTTCTCTTTATAAACTACCGCCTGTAGCATGTCTCGAGATGGATTACGAACTGCAAGAATGCAATAAAGATATTGATCACCACAAAAATATTGAATTAGCGTTCGTTTGAAATCTTTCCATTTATTCTGTGCCTTCCAAAAGACCTCTGGGTTGCATCTCTTTCGCAGAAATAACTTTAATTCCTGACTGTAAAATGTTTATTTCAAATGATCAATGGACTAGCGTTGGCATACATTTGTAGTCGGTCAGTCTTGGCTGTTAAATGCAATTGCTGCGGCGATTGATATGCCAAGTACAAGAACACTGAATTTGAATGAGGATAATTTGACATTAAGACTGAATTAAGAACGCAAATGTGAATATATACCTTGTTGGTGCCAGTCAGGAAAACAACGTCACAGAGTTAACGATGCTGATTCCAACTCTACGGGCTTTGGCGCATTATATGCAACACATATATAGTTATTATTATTATTATTATTATTATTATTTATAATAATAATAATTAACAATAATAACAATACTAATAATAATAATAATAAAACGTGACCAGCTAATAATAAAAATAAACAAAACATAGTGGGAAACAGTAACTACAGTATTTTGTAATATGTATCATACTAGTATGACAATTTGAATGTAGATCAAGTAATGCGAGTTAGATAATAACCAAAATAACTTAAATATTGCAGCACAGAAGTTTTCTTGGAAGTGTGATAATGTCTGACTAAGCAGGTTATTTATAACCAATTTGAACTTTAACATTACATCCTGAAATGATATTCAGCTATGGTTGGCAGGATAATTCACAGAACAAATATACTTTGGTTGTAACAACAAACCTGACAATGTGCCCGAAGAGAGAAAAAATACTAGTAATTCTTTAACAGACAAATTGGTCATCGAACGTTGGTAACGTTTGATCACTTACATAGATAATTATGACATTTGATGTACGTATAACAAAATAACAAAACAAGCATTCTTGAGATATCATCGCATTAGTAACCCATTGGAATCCACGAAGATCAAACCGAGCTAATCAAACAAAACGTCATTTATATGTCTTTGTTCATCAAGGTATGAGGGAAAATTGGTGCAATCATGTGTTATGTACACAGTTCAGCAATCGGCTTTCTGAACAAGACCAATGATGTCAAAATATCAAGCGATAGGTAATTACATTGAAAACAAACTAGGAAACATGTAAATCCTCCGCTGAACAAACTTTTCTTTTCCCCAAAATAACCGTTACTTGTTACCATGACTGAGCTTATAAGCTTTTGAGCAAATATTTGAATGACATCTGATGAAGATCAAGTCAAATACCTTAATTGTTAGTAGGACATAGGTGGCACGTGTTCCCCTGCATTGCAGCGCGAGCCTTTGTCTAAATATAGACATGTTCTGTAGCATTAGCACAGTATGGAGGCATAACCTTTGTTGCCATGTCTAGACCAAGTAATTGTGCTTAAGACAGGAAACACATCAGAATTACTATTCACTGGGGGAGATCTAGTATCCTGAATCAAAACACAAACATCACAGTACTTATTCTAATCCATTATTATTTTTATTAAGACGTTTAACAAACACACGTTGATCCATTATATTGAAACATATATCCAATTTGGAAAGTATGATAAATCCTTATAATGCTAAGGCTAGACAGGTAAAACGCAATTAGATGTTAAACTACTTCATTGTCGGTACCAAATGCAGTGTTGGTATTCACCATACCTCCTCCATGCATACCACACCATTAGTCTAATTCAGCAACATGAGGCTCGGGTAACTGACTCATCAGTATAATTGGAAATACAATGGTCACCTGATTAATATAACGTACAATACTTGTATTACAGTGCGGCTTCTGGACATTAAAAGACATAACGATGACAACCTACACAGTTGATTCTTTACACGTGATTGTATCTATCACACACTTATATCTATCATATCTCACATCATTAACCTTCTTTTACAAATCAAGTGGATCGTTTTTATTCTACTATATATTCCTTCATGCAAAGACATTTAGAAATAATTCCCCTGATTATACGTTTGTATAATATATGGAAATGAAATAAATGTATATGTACATATACCTATACAGTATTAGATATATACTGCGACGTTTCGTCGGCCACTATATACAGACATCTTCAGGCAGTTCATCAACGTTATAATATGTACGTAAATCATGTCTCATTATACAATTCTAGTTAGATTACTACCACACCAATAGCAGTCTTGACGGTGCACCGGTATAGTATGTTTTCTTGCATAGAATACTAACAATGCTACTGTACATACTGGTATTTATTTGGTATGGCATGATATTACAGATACGTAAAACAGCCACTCACTGTTGCTTAAGCCTCAGACACCCCGGATCGTACGATTTCTGGATCGTACTATTGGTGGCGATTTGGCAGAGATACGACCAATCGGCAATGTTTGCGACGATATCCATAGCCCAGTCACACCAGGCTTGCAACCAGGTTACGACCTAGCTGCGACAAAAAAATGTTGCAATCGTGGGCAAACCGTACACTGGTCGCACTACCGATCGTGAGGTCGTACCACAGGTGGCAACACCAATTGTCAGGTGACACGACCAGTTGCACGACCAATCGTGCGACTGTGGGACCCGCAATCAACCACGACTGGTGGTACGGCCATGTAAGACCTGTCTACAACCTCTTACGATTTGGAATCGCAGGCCAGAAGTTTTGATTTTGCTGTGGCGATCACCCACGACCAGCCAGCCAGATCACCCACGACCACCAGCCGCACGCCCACGATTGCAACATTTTTTGGTCGCAGCTAGGTCGTAACCTGGTTGCAAGCCCGGTGTGACTGGGCCTTTAGAAGTGCATTGACCGGTGTAATACTCTAACGGTATCAATACCGTCTAACCTTTGAAAGTCCGAGGGGACCTTGTTTTAATTACTGTATTTAAATGTCCACACACTAACACACGTCACTTTCTCGTCTGGATTGGATGGAACTCGTATAATATAAATCGGAAGGAAATACTTCCGTGCCGTTATTACTGTTAACGGTACCTCATTGAGCGTTAACAGGAATTGGAGGACGTCTGTGACAGGACAGACAGCCGTCCACACGTCGTCTGAAATGTCCTTACCCATGAAACAATACCTCACCCATACTTGGTGTTGTTAATGAGTTATCATATTAACAGCAGCCGTCGTCTAGTGGCGTAGATTCTACAATAGATTGACAAGACGTTGTTCACTTTGATGAGCTAAGAGTCGTTATTAATATATGGTGGAAAGGTTGCACACGACGACTAACTGTTGGGGCTCCGATTTCTTGTCGTTCTTAAATTGGTAGCCGAGGGCAAGGGGTGTAGAACCTTGAATTGTAATAATTTACCCAAATTGTAATAGTTGTGCACACAACTATTATTAACAACCTAATACGGTATGGTGTCCTCCTTGCAACAGCAACAGCAGCAGCAAAAACAACATCATCATCAGCAACAACAACAGCAGCAGCAATAACAGCAGCAGCATCAGCACCAGCAGCAGCAGCAACAGCAACATCAGCAACAACAGCAACAACATCAGCAACATCAACAACAACAACAGCAGCAGCAGCAACATTAGCAATAACAGCAGCAACAGCAGCAACAACAGCTTTACCTTACGTTGGACGTCAGTAGAGGACTATTACTGTATATATTCCAAATATATTGGAAGCTACGGTAGTCTATGAAATATCTCTAGAGATGGTTTCAATAATTCCTACGTAGGCCTGGCAACGTGCATATATAAAGCGAATACAATTACTAGAAGCTACGTTGAACTATGTGCGTCACGGCTGATGCTGATACATCTTGGAGTATAAGGACATAGTTCGTACACCGTTCGTTCTCGTAGTATAGGCGAAGAAGTTCTCAACAGCAGCGAATACCAGCTCTCTGATGAACTAAGCCCTGCAGTGATCTCTTCATATAAAAGCCACCACGATCAGTGAGTCCTATATTAATATGATCAACTCCCACAAGTCATCCATATTAATATCATGATCTGTGCAAAATATTATCTCATCACTGTATCATGATTTTGTTTTAATATGTCTTCCTCTGATTGTCAGAAATCGCTTACAATCGGATGTCTTAGACTCAGCGGAACGGTGCAGCTCTATTCCATCTTCTTCCACTGCGGAAAAAACTCTTCTTAGATGTCGCTGGAACTTTAAATCAATACCTATCAGTGGTCCTCATTCCCCAAAGAACATGATGACTAGTTTAAGACCGTCTACAAAGAACACGCATAGAGACCGAGACAATGCTTTCCTTAAATGATTATACACAGATCTTTCATTTGATACAACGACGTTATAGCGCTGTTATGTTAGCGGTCCATGAAACTACCGTCCATGTTTGGATTTTTTTACGTATTCGGTAGGCTTTCAGTGTTTCATTTCAAGATTCGTTGTTTCATTTCAAGATGCATAGGTACAGATTCTGGTTTTGTTTTTTGGTAAACGATAATAGGCCAGTTCCCTAGCATTACTGTCGTCCATCAATAACGTGGACAGCCGTATCACTCAGTTCTTAATATAAAACACCACCACCGATGTCGCTTTTTCCTTTCTTTCTTGTCAGTACTACGTGGTGATGCAGCTTTGTGGCATGTCAGTTGAAGTTCATGGCAACTCCC
This sequence comes from Lepetodrilus elevatus, assembly GCA_034780755.1. Classification (NCBI taxonomy): domain Eukaryota; kingdom Metazoa; phylum Mollusca; class Gastropoda; order Lepetellida; family Lepetodrilidae; genus Lepetodrilus; species Lepetodrilus elevatus. The sequence continues at coordinate 6,654 of JAVCKZ010059764.1, forward strand.
AGGAGAGAACCAAGCATACTCGACATGAGAAGGCAATCAAGAACTCTGAAAAATGTTATTTTTGTTGTATGTGTGATTGGAACATATTTCATAAAATATTGTCAGTGTCAAAAGTTGGTGGCTGCTCGTGAAGCTATTTATTGTATGCAACACGCCCATGCTCGGAGGAGGTCACTTGAAGCTGAATTTGCATCTGGGAGGCATTCTTCCATTGCCCATGAACAGTACGTGCCTCCGCAGTTTGCAAAGGCTCCCAGGATCAATTAGACCGGGATCACGACTTATTGCCGGCCAAAGGAAAAGTGTCGATTGAATTCTGCCGCCTGGAGTGTCTGACCTAGTCATCCATGAATACTAGACGTGGACTGAATTCTAGATGACTGCCAAAATATGGAACCACGTGGGATTTTTTTCTCAATAATCTCATTGGGCGTAATGTACGTTACCAATTTAAGTTACCTCGAAATGCTATAAAACTCAGATTATACAGTCATACGAAACAACCATAAACTATGACGGATCCTCCACCAAAGAACACTGTAGAACCATACTGTTGATCATAAGCCGTGTTGTGTATAGTCTTCATGCACGTAAACTTCAAGGCTCTAGAAGGTAACGACTTTCACGGGACCCATGGCTCCTACTCAATGATCCCAGATCCCAATGTTGATCGGCGTTAGCAATGAAACCTGAAGTAGGCTTTGAGCTCGTAAACCGTCAAATCTCCTCTCGTCTCCCCACTCTCGTCGCTCTGGCTCCGAGGCGTGTTCCTACGTTCCAAGGATGCAGAAGCAGGACAATGTTGCGTGTTAATTTTCCATGACCTCTCTGGTCTCGATGTCTCGAAAAAGCCAAGAACTCTGATGAGTTTACAACTCCGTTCATAACTGAGGTTATTTTGTTCTGAGATGCCGCTTTTAGTTAACAACAGGAACTGAGCCTTTTATTTTGAGAAATGCAAATTTCTGAATATTGAGTTAAAATATTTTTTTGTGACAAATGTGTTTCGAGAAATGGGGCACAGCTAGTGGTTTGTCCTCTATCTGTTCTGTTTATCAGGATTTCTGTTGATTCCAGTAAAAAACTAAATTAAAAAGAAGAGATTTCTCATCATGACATGACATTTAATATCCAAATTAAAAGATATATATATATATCCAGAATGACAGTAAAAGAAAATCAGGCCTGAACATAATTTACATGTATGTTTGATCTTCCCTACATCAAAAGTAAACGTGAGATTTGCAGATGAAAACCCACACCTGAGTATGAATCCAGGAGTTGATCCTTACAGTATAGCGACGTTGGTATTAGTCATGTGGTTGATATTCGAGTTTCGCCCGACGAATAGTTTCCCGTTTCTGGCCCTCCCAGGGAACCCGGACGGTCACGATCAGAAACGGGAAACTACACGTCGGGAGAGTCTCTGACGTCATATACTACGAATAAACTGATAACCTATCCGTATCCGTAATGGTAACCGTAGTGTTGCAAAACCTCTCTAATGTTTTTTTTTACTGTTTTGAGATCCTATTTTGAACTTGAAGTATTTATTTAAATTGTGTTTCACGAATTTCTAAGTGTTCTTCATCTGACAAATATCGATATTGTTTAGCTGATGAGCTTGATTTTAGAAGGTTGTAACTATGATGACACCCGTATTTGATTCACGTTATTCAGCAAAGAAGTTCAGGAAACCTCGTTCCCGGAGACTGCACGATAACTGCACGGCATAACCAGAAAAACCTATATCCTGAGGCTTTGACAATTGCGTAGCATGATTAAATCAAATGGCCTATTTGGATGAACAAGATGAGTAGACAAAGCGACCGCTCTGCAAGATTAAACTCAATATAGGTGGCACAGGTAATATGAATTTGATTCCCAATTTGATTTAGGTTCAAAGATCGGCCATTTTCGTTGACAATTTGATGTCGGCAGACACATTACTGTCAATATAAGTCTCAAATATACGAAAGATTCACGTTGAATAATTACTGCCAATGGTTTAGTATGAACACTGATCTTATACATATAATTTTATATATTTATCAGAAAAACAGGATCGCGCAGTTATCCTGACATCAATTAAAAGGGAAGAAATATAGCTCTCTTCTCGTTCGCGGTTACATGTAATAAATTCCGATGAAAACCGGAGCTGAGTATCTGTTTATTCAGATCTACAAAGAGCCTGTACACGTGATGGAACATCGTTAATGTTTTTTTCTGCTATTCAAATAGAAAATGAGAAAATTGGAAATGCAATGTTAATTAATACTTGTCCACTAGTCAGTAATTTAATAGATCATTACATTGTATTAGGCTCTTTGGAATTACTCAAATGTATCGGCTACACGATACTTGATTGTGATAAACGACAAGTTTGATATTGCAATGACATGATGTCAGAATATTTATTTTGTAACCGACCATTATAACATCCTTAGAAGTCATTATATCTATTAGGCTCAGACTCCAGCGTGGGATTCTTTATTTGAAAACCAATCTTCAACAAGGCTCGGATACAATAAAATGGCTATTGTCGAAATGAATCCAATCAGATTCGTTCTACTATACGCAGCAAAATTAAGTAATAGCCAGTAGCCTTTTTAGATATAATAGCTTAATATAAATGTACAAAAGCAGTAATGCCAAATTTCTACAGGCTCCAGAATGCAAGATGCATTAGAATAAAAATTACTCAATATTCATCAAGCCCAGTTCAGAAAGTTGGTAGAAAGCTTACCCAGAAAGTTTTCTGCCTGCCCTTAATTAATGTTGTTGAATATATTTATCCCAACCTGACTTATTGAACGCAACGGTGTAGACAGCGTTTTCTAATATGTTTTGATGGATACGTTTTAAAAGAGGCTTCGGGAAAACTCACCCTGTCAACAGATGGTTAATAAAGAAAACGTGAAAAGAGCTTTAAGAGGATTACCCAGGAATGTGAAGCCTTGTATTTAGAACACCATTCCTTTTATTTATAACTACTAGTATTTAGAACACCATTCCTTGTATTTATAACTACTAGTATTTAGAACACCATTCCTTTTATTTATAACTACTAGTATTTAGAACACCATTCCTTTTATTTATAACTACTAGTATCTTGTATTTATAACTACTAGTATTTAGAACACCATTCCTTGTATTTATAACTACTAGTATTTAGAACATCATTTCTTGTATTTGAAACATCATAATACAAACTCTTTTCCAACGGGACACACAATTAATTACATTGTAGTGATACGGATTCAATATAAAATATAAAATATATTTTGATCAATTAATAATATGCACAGTTTTTCCCCAATATCACACATTAAGAATGAAATTGTTTTGATACGAATTATATGTTAAACATGATGTATTTGATATAAAATATATTATCAATTAATACTATGCACAATCTTTTTCCCAATATCACACATTAAGAATTAGATTGTTTTGATAAGGATTCTATGTAAAATATTACGTATTTTGATTAATTTCGATAGCATTAATGGCATTAGTGGTGTGCTTAACTGTGATATGAGTGATACCAAGGAGCGAATGCTACTTCTTCACACAGACTGCTTCACACCGCCATGAAGATACTGTTCATATCAATAACCGTAGTGTCACGGAGTACGCTCTTCAGCAGTGATGTTCCAGGGGCAGTGTCGAAGTACGACTGACCCCAGAGTGGCAAACACCAAACAAGCTGATCAGAGGAAACAAGCTGATCAGAGGGTCTTCCTCACTTGTGTATGATCAGTCAGCACAAAATTAATCTTTTGTGAGAATGTAAATCACTGGATATAGCACATATCTCCTTATGTTTATATCAGCAAGGCATGGGCACGAATCAATACCAAGGTGATTACTGTATAAGATGGGAGCTATGGAAAGTTTCATAGGAGAGCGCCCAGATGAGACATGGATGACGCTCTATGCGCAGCCTTCTTGAAAATCATCCGTACGGATCTGGAGCGAATGCAATCAGTGCCCTAGTCAGGCTATTGTGAAGGGTGTATAGAAGCGGAAACGTACGAAACTCGGCAGAAATAGTCACTGATTAATAGTTGGGTGGTCAGAAGCACGAACACTGAATGGACCTGGCGAAATGGGGATTTTCATTTTTTTTTTAATTTAAAAAAGAAATTCCAGATTTGATGCAATGAGGCGTTTTAAAGTCTCAGAAGAGTCCTCGCTCTAATGAACAGCGTCTGCGGCCTATTAACAAGACGATTACCAATGAAAACGTAAAACTTTAGTAAGAAGTGCTACTTAGCAAGCTAATTGCCTCTCTAGCGCAGCGCACTAGAGGCGAACATCGCACTTTAGGTGGAAACATATCGCTAACATCGCACTATAGATAGGAACATATCGCTATCCTCACACGTTAGAGCTGAACATATCGCTAACATAACATTATATAGGGGAACATTGCTAACATCATACTATAAAGGGGAACACATCGCTAATATCACACTGTAGAGGTGACGATATCACTATCCTCACGCTATAGAGGGGGACATATCGTTACATCACACTATAGAGGGGAACATATCGCTAGCATCACACTATATAGAACATCGCTAACATCACACTATAAAGGGGGAACATATAACTAATATCAGACTATTGAAGTGAGCATATCGATAACATCATACGATAAAGGGGAACATATCGCTATAATTATATCACCTATAGAGGGAAACATATCGTTAACATCACACTATATTGGAGAACATCGCTAACATTACACTATAAAAGGGAACATATAACTAATATTATACCATTAAGTTGAGCACACTATAGAGGGGAACATATCGCTAACATCACACTATATAGGGGAACATATCGCTATCCTCACACTATACAGGAGAACATATCGTTAATCTCACACTATATCGCTAATATCATATTGTGGAGGCGAACAAATCGCTAATATCACACTATAGAGAGGAACATATCGCTAAAATAGTCTAGCATGTAACAGGCGATTCATAAGGAACATTTCAAAACTGTGGAATATTTCACCATCAACAGTAAGGGAATAACTTCAGAGTACTTATAGAAAACATGCCACGACTGATTACATGTGAAACTGTATCTACTGGCGAACACGTCAACACAGATAAATAGCAGTTGTCAGCGACTCTCCCTGCCCACTATTATGCTGCATATTAAAGAAACAGTTGCACCTTTTATTCTCCAAAGTACCACACGATATATGTTAATGTTATTCTTTTAAGCAAGCCATAGTGAATGAATGAATAATATTTACTGTCTAAAGCGTAAGACACAGTATAATGTAACATGATTAGTAATAGATGTATGTGGACTAAATACAAGGTGAAGAATCTGAATATGTTACAATGCCTTCATGCGATACTGGAAACTATAACTGTAAACAACTTCCGATAGTGTGACCGTTGCCATACAGCAGTTAAAGTGAATCTGTGTTCAGGTTGGTACGAGTGAGTGAATATGGAGTTTAACGTCGCTGCGGGAATCTTTCACCCATTTGCGACGATGTTCAGGTTGGTAGAGAGCATTACAAGTAACGTATATAGCATTACAAGCAACGTACATACAGCATTACAAGTAACTTATATATAATTACAAGTAACGTAGATAGCATTACAAGTAATGTATGTAACATTACAAGTAACGTAGATATCATTGCAAGTAACGGATATAACATTACAAGTAACGTAATACGTTTTGCAGCTAATATATATTGCAGTTTTACATTACTACTGCAGATCGTGACATACACATGCTGATATTAAACTAGTCTTTCTCGGAACGCAACACACCGAGTCATGATGTGGGAAATCAGTGTCGAGTATGCATCAGAATGCGAAACGTCGGTAGCAGAGTAGGCCAGTGTATGAACAAACTGTCGACGGAGGCGGAATTTCATAAACTCTAATGTCTGTATTTACTATTTTACGAAAAGTTGACACGTGATCACTTGCAGCACGAAATACTCACATTGAAACCAAAAAATATATGAATGCACGCATACCATACAGTTTATAAATACGTACAGTATAGATTATTATTATTATTATTATTATTATTATTATTACTATTATTTTTTTTTCATCATCATCATCATCATCATCATCATCATCATCATCATCATCATCATCATCATCATTATTATTATTGTTGTCACGTACTACTAGTCTACTTCTATTATCGAGTTCCTGTGGGAAAACACCACGTACAAGACACTAGCTTAGATATTATTTAAATTATCTTACATAGAGGGTTAATTTCAAGTTCAATGTGCACACGATCTGTCAAATTAATTCCTATAGACGAATATGATCAATACACACTGCAAAAGATAATTGTAAGGGCTAACATTTACTTTGTACAAACATTAATCCATTTACCAATATAAATGGCACACACACGCACGCACGCACACACAGACAGACACACGCACACGCGCGCGCGCGCACGCACGCACGTACACACACACACACACACACACACACACACACTATAACTACAATTAACACTATAAATATAATACAAATATAAAACGATAAGACGATATCTTTGATTTGTGGCATGCATGACACGATAGACAGACCCCCAACTAGTATTGAGTTTGTGTTAGGAAGGATATTTCTTTCAACTGTCAAGAATGATGTGATATAATGATTATCTCTCATGATGAGCTTTCTTTCTAATAGAACATCAACTCGTATAGCAGTCCATCATCTCAAATAAGACGATCCCTTCGTCAATGTATTACAACTTTGCTCAGCATGTTTGAACATGAAAGCTGCCTTAAGCCACTGCGCGCCATATTAGAAATCATTTGCTGGTTGATGTGCGTTGCTGCCTTAGTAAGCTGTATAATATTACACGGCTAGCTGTGATGGTACATAGGTGTACCTTGTTTGATATATTGGTACATACACTGTATGTATATTGTGCACTTCTGGTAATTTGAGGGTATATATCGAAATGGGCTCAGAAAAGAAAGGTTAGGCATCCTGTCGCTGGATCCTATCAGGATCCTGACACTTCCACATGGTGGCCGGTTAGCCCGGAAGTGTCATTGCGCATGTCTAGTTGCTAGACCAGCTTTCGTGCTTCGTGGGCCGGCGCGCGAACTCTAGCATTGTTCTAGATCCTCGAGAAACTCAAGTTAGATGGACCATCATAGTATGGTGACAGTAACCATGTCCACACTGCGATATAGAAATGCGGGGTGTGATGGCTTGCTTTCTAGATACTGTACGTATTGGTTCATGTTCATCAGCCTAGAATCTATCTCTCTTTCTTTCTTTCTCTCTCTCTCTCTCTCTCTCTCTCTCACACACACACCTATCTCTCTCACACACCTATCTCTCCCTCTCTATCTCTCTCCCCTCTCCCTCCCCTCTCTCTCTCCCCTCCTCTCTCTCTCTCCACTCTCTCTGTGTCTAAATCTGTCCAAATCGCATGATTATTTAAATGCTTTCTTTCCAAATCCTGCCATTAATGCCTGAGACAGCCGACCGCTTAATGTGCTTGTTAGAGTAATGAACCAGCTGGCAACAAGTCACGAAGGGAATTTAAGCACACGTACGAGATTCTGTTTCCGGTTTTGCATTAGACATACGTTGTCGTATCCTGAAGAATTGCCTCTGTGTCATGGCGTGCGGGGATACGCTAAAACCACAGACAGTCCGCCTAGTTTCCCGTTGTCCTGGTATTTCAGCTGTGACCTACATTCAAACATAGCGCCGTGACCTTCAGCCAAACCTAGCACAGTGACCTACAGTCAAATCTAGCACTGTGACCTACAACCAAACATGGCACCGTGACCTACAGTCAAACGTAACACGTCCACAAGAAAACGTTAAATGGCTCCCATGTACGTGTAATGGTAAGGTTAACATATAAGGGACCAAAACAGCAAACTTAATTCTTAGAATACACAAAGAAGTGATGATATTACAACATGAGGTAATGGCATTTTATTCCAAAATTAGGTTTTCCAGACGGTCCACACCGTCCTTGTAATAGCCCCAATCTTAACAATGGTGTCGTGTAGACTAGTATTATACAACGTTGAAGTTAAAGTTACTTCAGAGCTGCACCGCTTGTACATGAGTAGGCTGGCCAATATCATAGTTATTATTTGGTAAATTCAACGAAGTATGTGTGTGTTTGTGTCGTCAGCCTCGTGAAACGTAATATAAATACTGTATCCCGTCAACATGTCCTAATCAAGTCAGACGCACCATCAGTCATTTCATGGTACCACGAACACTCTCTCAAACACGCGTCACTTGCCGGTAATACTATTCAGAATTACAAACAAACATGACTAGGATGAGTATGTAAGCGACGCTTAGACGCCACGCTGTGAAACTCAATCTCGCCGATAGTCGTCAAACTTTCATGAAATATAGATATAAAATGAACATGGAAATAGACTTCTTTTGCATGACTTGCTGACCTCTGAACTCAATTCAGGTACTTATCCTGAAACGGACCAACTAAGCCTCCAGGAGAAGTCATCATAGCAAGGGTTCCTAGGTCGTCTCCTAGCTATATATCATCCAGACGCGACATGCTTACACGCCGGTCTCACACGGCCGATAGTTCGGACACAGCTGTCGATACTGGCGAATTCGTATGATAATTCCACACTCAGAGTTATTTTCGTGTGGATGATATTCGTATTGGGTTATAAACGCTGTCAATAGATATATATTAAATCGCGTTGGAATTAAATATTTAATAACTGACCGTGACACGTGTAAGATAGATTGCTCCAGTGACCCTCTAGACATTGGACATTGAGGTCGGTGTATAAGCAGCGTCTACACTATCAACATTTCGGCAACATGTTGGGACCCGACACATGTTGCGATACATGAATTTAGGCCACGTCTACACTATCAACAATCTCGGCAACATGTTTGGATACGTGTTGCTATACATGTTGCCGAACCCTTTGCCCCGTCTACACTATCAACATTTGGGAAACATTTGGGACACACGGTGTCGGATTACAAATGTTGGTGAAATGT
>JAVCKZ010059775.1:0-15696 GCA_034780755.1 Lepetodrilus elevatus
AGAGAGAGAGAGAGAGAGAGAGAGAGAGAGAGAGAGAGAGAGAGAGAGAGAGAGAGAGAGAGAAAGAGAGAGACAGACAGACAGACAGAGAGAGAGAGATACAGACAGACAGAGAGAGATGGAAAGCGGAAGAGCGGGATAGAGAGGGGGAAGAAGATTGATGAGAGAAAGAACGAGTCATATTAGACGAGGAACATATCACAAAGAGGGAAGAGATAGAGAGAGAGAGAGAGAGAGAGAGAGAGAGAGAGAGAGAGAGGGACAGACAGACAGATAAAAAAAAGGGAGACATGCAGATAATTAAAAAAGGCCTAAACTGTAAACCTGTGTTTTTCCCTACAAATATTTAAACAAAACTGAGTTGTAACTGTATATATTGCAATTATTAATAATATATAATGCATACTAGACTCTTGACAAAGTTTCACCTAATTTAAATATTATTTTATTATTTTACAGTCGACGAAAAAGCGTGCCAAAGTAAAGGTGAGTATAAGTTACTTCCCTTTGAGAACTCTCATCACTCGCACCGTCCATATTTGTTATTATTTACCGTAGCGACGCAAAATGTCTCGAAGCTCGTCCAAGGTTTCCCGAACTAGTAAAGGAGCAACGTCAAACGCAGCATTAATTTCACAGAGTAAATCTGACGTTGGAAAACAAAAGAAGAAAGTGACTTTGGTACAACCTGTTTTTAAATTTAATCCGAAAACAGGTCATCAGCTGGTCATCTACATTGTAAACACTTCTCGTGTCGTGAAAATGCTAAGTTGATCAGCAGCTGATCAGCTCTTTTACACCAAACTCGGGGCCAATACGGGCAATTCTAAATCAGCCATCATAGAATATAGTAATATCATATCGTATTTATATTTCCACTAACATAAACTTGCACAAAACCTAATAGAACTTGTTGAACAATGACAGACGTGAGACAGACATCTCGGCCTGGACAGCTCGTCCTCAGAGCCAAGTTGTCCCGGACAACTCGGCCCTGTGGACGAGACAACTCGGCCAAATGGACGAGACAACTTGGCCCATGGATTTTAAGAATACAAATTGTAGATATAATGTGACACTTTATTTGTTTATTAAGTATGCTCTTTGTGCATGTCATAGTATTGAGGCCTTGCACGGAACAATCATCGGGTGGCAGAAAACGGTTTGGGTGGCAGAAAACAACGCGACGACGTGAGCAACGGCGGAAAATTCCATTGTCTTGCCACCCACAATGCTGTGTGACGTATTGATTGACGTCACATGCAAGGTCTCAATTGGGATACGGCGGGATAATTATTGTTGATCTTGCGGTCATGTTACGTACTTCAGGTTTTTGTACATGCTGGAATGTATGGGCAGGCCGTATTCATCCATGCCGACATCTTCTTTATAAATCCAAGTCCCTCCTACTTTAGTTCCTTGCTCAAAGCAGACGCCCTGGAAAACGTTTGGTTTCGCCAGCAGATTACGCATTGCGCATAGGCCGCCTGCCCCGGCCCCGATGACAGCAACCCGTATTGCCATGTCGGTTCCTTCTTAGAATGAAAATCACAATTATAAACCCAGCAATCTATTAGAATAGATTGAGATCATGTAGTATATAGACTGCTTGTGACAACAGCTGATCAGCTGATATGACTGACACTCGGAAACCGGGGGTCCAAAAATCTTGTCAGGTTAAGGGACATAACTCTAATTATTGTTGTGTATTATTTTCACGTATTTATTTACATGCATGTTATAAACATTAAACGAACGGTGGAATAATAAAATCGTATCTGAACAAAGTTATTTGAAAACATGTTCTTCGTTAAATTAATACTGAAGCTCGGAACTGTGAACATTAATTTGACTAGAGACATATTCACCGTAATCACTTGTATCTTGTGGGTAAATCAAACATGATAACGTATATGTAGATAAACATAGAATGAGTTTACATAATTACCCCAAATTACTCATTATGCTTAGAGAATCATTATATATTTAGTTAATAATAATAGTATGTGCATCATATCTGATGGATGCAAATGTTACCATTTATGTTCGAGTAATGCTTATAGATTTGTCATGACGGCAAAACTTAAAAGAAATATAACAAAATGGCTGCGCCCATAAAGTCATGCTGACGGTGTAAAATTGTGTTGACAAATCTTACTCTCAGCACAACACGATTATTTTTTCTCTGTCAGAATGTACATTCCAATCGATAAGAAAGCGAGGAACTGGAAGGAATATTCATTTGTTCTTGTAAGAACCACGTGCAAAAATATTGAGCTTTTTGACTCATAAGATATTGGTTTGCAAGTTTTGCAACGAAGTTGGGGTACATTTCTGACAACCGTGTACTTGGACAGTGTTGTTCAGCAGTTCAGCGGATGTACAGAGTTTTTGGACCCAAAGTTTGGCAGTTTAGTTTAATCAAGGGTATCTGAAAATACGACTGCGATTTTCTTCTTGATTGTTGATTGTCAAAGTTTATTTTATAAAAGAATAAAACAAATCTAAATAAAATTGCCACCCAATGTCTTTGACAAGGACTATAAATATCTCTGCAAATAGAAGTATATTTTGGGGAATGTATAAACAGATGGTGATCAGTTAATGATAATTTTGCAAAGGTTGAGATTACAATTCTCGTTTATTCATTTCTTTAAATAAGTACAGTATAGGGCCTACTACCAGACTACTAGATTTGGGTTGCAAAGTGTATCTCATAATTCCACAGATACCTATTTTTATAGATATTGTTAGTCCCTTATCAAGGATATTTCATGGCAAAGTCTTTATTTTTTAATAGATTTATTTATAAAATATCAAAACAAATTGCTGACACAAAACAAATTGCCACAAAATTCCATACCTCATCCACAAAATGTATCTCATAATTCCACAGACACCTAGGCTTCAAATTAGTAACGAAATAATCAACTTTAACTACCACTGAAATGTAACCCTAATGACAGAAACAATGTAATCATCTGTTGATGTAATATTTCAGCCATGTGTGGCAGTGGGCAATGTAGGGCAACTGGCGGCAGATCTGCTGATTGCCACTCTGGGTATGAAGAGAGTGGGCGCCATCTACCACCAGAGTGTCCTGCCAGTGGTCAGCGATGACCCGTTCTCTGACCTCCACACCACCAACTGCCGACTAACAACCAGCTGTGAAGGTGTGTCTCGGTCACCTTCTCCATGGCTGATTTTTTCTTTTTTCTTAGATTTTTTTTTTTTTATCAAATGGCAATTCTTCATCCAGAATACTTGTTGGATCATAATATAGCCACTGTCATTTTACTTGACTGGCTGAATTTTAATTATTATTTTTTAATGTACTACAGTAGATAGTATACTAGATAACAATTAATTCTTCATCCAGAATAATCTCAACTTTCGGATCATAAGCAGTAAAACAACAAAAAGATATTTAATTATCATCATCATAATTTTTCTTTTGTTTTAATTAAATCTCTCTATTGTTTCAATACTTTAAAACATTTACAGGTTTAACAATGATATATATTTTTTAATATCTGTGACATTCATTTCATCTCCATTTTTCAGTCTATGAAGATGCTGAAAACAAATTGGTTGTGCTACAACAACGATCCCCATTTGTAAAGGTATGTTATTACGTTACCGGTATTAGTAGCAGAGCTATTATCTCATACGCACAAAGACATGCATTAACCCTCGTAGGATGGAGTTTGAAAGATTACACTAACTCAGTAGGAGGTCCTTGTGCATGTTGTGCATTAATACTATTAAAGTGGCCCCCCAAAAAAAATCAATATACATGTACATAAAATAACAAACTGTCTAAGAAAAAAATATCCTAGTTCATATCCTAAATATGACAGAATGAATAGTTTACCTTTCTTGACGAGATAAACAAATTATTTTTTATTTTTTATTATTACTCAATAAACATCAAGGGAGATAAGATTTCTTTTCGTTATGATATAACAGATAAAAAGTGGTTGCCAATGTAAATTCTTTGTCTCTCAGGACTTATTGTTTTTCTGCATGTAGGGCAAGAAGAGATTGTACAGTTCCTGGTTGTGTGATTGGATCAAAGAACAGCACTTCAAACAGGTGGTCATTCTCAGCAGTAGCTACGCGGAGGAACGGCTGGATGCTCAGATACAAGGGTCAGTTCTGTACTGGGGACGGCTCCCGAGGGATACCATACATTTCGCTGACAATTTCATGCTCAAATTGTGTATGAACATTGAACAAAACTTTCTGAGTTGAACATAAAAGTGTACTCGGAAAAGTTTCATAACCTGGTGACCCCTTTCTGCATTTCATGAAAAGTTGGTCAGGATCTAAATTGAGGTTGTCGCCATTTCCTGCTGAAGATAAAGATAAATAGGGATGACTATCACACGCTCATCGCAGTACAAATTGTATATATTGAATAATTCACACGCTCATCGCAGTATAAATTGCTTAAATTGTTTTTGTCTCCATTAACTGGCATTGCTACCTTTAGCATAATCCATACTTATTGCAATTCACAGGTCCCAGTTCAGATTTTTAGCATCGGAGGCTATGAACAAGCGTTGCGGCGAGCAGCTGCGAACACATCTCGGCTGGTCAGAGCTGGAGAAGAGGGCCCCACCTCCAGGACTAAGTATGGACGCTGATCCCGGGAGTGTGTACATGCCAGGGAGTGGCATTGCCAAACAGATATACCAATCGATGTGAGTTCCATATTCAGGAATAATTTCCCTTCTTTGTCTAGAACGTTTTCAAATTATCCAGAAAATATTTATGATACAATACATGAAAATATTTCTATTTTTCTTATTATTTTTCAAAACATTGAATTTCTACTAATATTTAGGTTATCTTTCATATTGTGATAAATACTGATCAAGGGGCCTATTCTCGAAACGTTCTTACAAACTTCTTAGCCTAAGAACAGTTCGTAGCCATACTATAAGTGGAGGCCCCGAGATTACGATCATTACAAATGGGTGAAAGATTCCCAGAGCGATGTTAAGCTCCATATATTTACTCACTCACCGAGACTACAAATCTTTTATGAGTACAATTTCATGCTCAATTGAAAGTTTTGTTCATAAATCTCCATATGAAATCTGAGCTTGAGCATGAAATCATACTCAGTAAGTTTTGTAATTTTGGGGCCAGGCTACTGTCTCAATCCTTGTTTTGTATCAATTTCATTAAATTACTCGACGGCCTGACCCTCTTCTGTTCAGAGAGCCGGACACGTCAGTGTTGGTGTTACTCATGTTCTGCTCGGAAGGGGACAATGCCCAAGATGCCGTCGCACTGATTTCACAGCTGAACAGTTGGTTGTCAGTAAAGGTACATCAAAGAATTCGTAATATGAAATGAGAGGCATTTCATTATCCACTGTTTCTATGAATGATAATCAAAAAGTGGTAGTTACATGCCATCAGTATTTTAACTATTCAACTCAACAAGTAATAGTAGAGGCTAAAAAATAATACATTTTCAAAAGTAATGCAATATTGGTGCTTGCATGTTTATTGCAACATTAGTCTTACAGATGTTGCAGGTTTCCTCATGCCATAGACTTAAACTCTCACAGTGATTTGAAGCAACAACTTGCATCGGTAATAAAAGTTGTTGCTACAAATCGCACCATGAGTCCACCATAACTGAAAAGCCATGATACAAGTGAAAGAATCTTGAAAACACCTCAATTACATTTTCTTTTTATATGATGCAATATTTGGTCAGAATTTTCATCTCTCAGTTCCAGACAAAACAAGACACCAAAGAACCATGGGTGATTCCGTCGTCATGGCGACTGGTATTTGGCACTCGTGCTGATCAAACACTTTTCCACTGAAAGTTCAGAAAGCAACAGGCATCCCTGAATGCAGACAACCATGCATGTAAATGTGTCAGTCTCCAAGACATGGAAATCGAAGACGACATTCACCGATTCTTTTCTCAGTGGAAAAATTGGTCGCTGAATTGGTGTTGAGCTATATGATGGAACTTTCAGGCCATCTTCAACTACTATCCTTGAAGGAAATGGACCTGTGTGAATAATCTACCAGGCAATATTGAATTGTAATATGTTCACACTATTGTAAATAAATTGGATCTGAATAGAATTTTACTTGAGATGTTGTTTTTCAATTATAAATATCTAGGTCAAGATAAATGTGTATTTGCATCAATTTTGCCTAGTTCTTGACACACTCTTGAGAATATGGACAATTCTTTCTTGGATTACTGTCGTGAAAATAGTCAACCATTGTGATTCTTGAATTCACATCCTCCTAATATAATATAACTTCCAAGTTACCCAGTAGTATAGTACAGGTAGTTAAAAATTCAACTTATCAAAACGTGATATTCTGATCAAGGATCAATTGGCTGTTCAGGAAGAAAAGGAAGAAGTTGACACAAATATATATGTATAAAATATTTTATTGTATTTTATTCACAAATGACAACAATGTTGATAAGACGGAAAGAAAGACAAGATGCAGCAGAAGAGTCAGAGAAAAGACGGGCAGATTATGTGATGTGGTTAACATGACGCCAACGACAGGCTATATTATTTATAATATACATATAGCAGTATTACAATGGTACCATGATTCATTTCTATTACGAAATGAACCTACTGTCAACTGCAACATGCAGGAAATTCTATGCGAAAAACCAGATTGCACAGACCGGTAATGATGTTGAGGGTCCGTGATTTTAACAAGTGCAAGCCTATCGCTGTACAAGTCATAAACAGGCAGATTCGTACTAAAATATTCCATGATTTTGCCCTTAGAATGATGGCCGAATTACATCGCACAGTACTACATCATGAGAAATGATGAAGCAGGAACATCAGACGATCACAAATATATCTAAAAGATTGCCTTTGTGATTCAATGCTGTAAAAGTGGACAATATTTAAACCTCTAGTTAAAATAATGATATGACTTTGTACATCATGTACATAATAATAAAACTAATATCAGCTTGTATATATAACCCAACTATCTACATTGACAAAGAGAAATGGCAAAGAAATGGAAACTGGTATAGATACAAGTTCAAATATAGCATGTGTGACAGCAGTATTTTACATTTAAAATTACAAACATCCGTAGCAAACTAACTGGTTCCATTTCATGCACAAATACATCTTTATATTTACAGAATATTAACATAAATTAAAATTGAATTTGTAAAGACTTGTCTATTAAAAATCCTGAATCAAGCAGGTAATAATTAAAATCGGGTACCCTTTCACCAAGCTCTCGTATGCAGTAGGAGACCATCGCGTTTTCATATTGGTCAGCGTGTCGTGGGGGATACGAGAGCTTTATGACGGGCCACCCTGAAGCAACATATTTTTTTCTCCATTTTTAAAAAGAATTATATATTTTTATGGAAATATTGGTAGCCAAATGGCATGTTCTACCAACGGTGATAACTAATGTTTGCACTAACTGACTGATGCTGCATTAGGGACAATATCATGTGCTCATGAAAGAATGAATGACTATGTGATAACACTCATGAAGGAGCAATATCGTTGGCCCTATTACAGATTTGATAGATAATCAGAAAACTTGTTTCATATAATCTCAGAAGTTACATTAGTGATTTATTGACAGTGTCATTGACATTGATTTATCAACATATTATAAACAATAGTGATCAGTTGACAGCTTGCATAAAGACAGATAACTACATATTCCACTTTCATCATGATAACGGACGTGTCGTTCTAGAGTTGAAGTGGGAAACAATGTAAACATTAGTGGGAGTGTTACTGCTGGTAGACAATATTGTAAATGGTAATTCGCCAATTCGGTATCATATTTTGCAGCTGTGAGAAAGATGGTGTTCTTGGTTACTATTACAGAGGCTTGCATAAATAGAAAATACACAATCATAATCCTATCATCACCAGCACAGCTTGATCACTGGTGGTAGTTCTCGTATCAATAAAATATCACTGAGAATCACTGTGATTCTGGCTTAGTCAGAGGTAGTCAACTGGTGACAAACTGGCTGAGAATTGCAGCAATTCTAGCTATCCGGAGGTGTCTCACTGGCGACAAACTGGCTGAGAATTGCAGTGATTCTGGCTTAGTCAGAGGTAATCTTTTATCCGGAGTCGTCTGACTTGCGACAAACTCTGGCTGAGAAATGCTGCAATTCCGACTTAGTCAGGGGTCATCCAATGTTCCCAGCCTTCTCACTGGCGGCGGATTCTGGCTGAGAAACGTGGCGATTCCGGCTTAGTCAGAGGCTTCTCGCTGGACTGAAACTGCACGGTCTTGAACTTCTTGACGGGGTGACACTTGAAGTTCATCTCGGCTCGGAGTTTGGCAATGGCAGCGTTCTCTTCCTCCAGCTTCTCCTGTTCTCTCATGTGGTTGATCTCGGCCAGTTCCGCCTCCCGGGCCTTCTTCCTCAGCTCGTAGTAGTCCCGGTTCACTGCACGCCGCTCAGTGTTCAGCACAAGATCACTTACATCTAAAACAGAAACAGGGTTAGAAGTTCAACATTTTTCAGCACCAACTCATGTTTTCTTCACAAATCCCCACATAAAATTTGAGGTTGTGCATGAAATTGTACTCACAATGTTTCAAAAGGCCAGGGCTAGGCCAAAAGCTCACAAGTAAAATTATCCCCAAGACTTTCACTGTACGACAACTTGTTTTTGTTTTTGACCCTCTACAATCCATTTTAGGAGTCAGTTGCTGGTTTTGCGCATTAGGGTGAACACTGATGTTCTAGAGGCTGATAAAACGTAGCCTGATAAAATTCCTGATTTGTTGTTTGATCAATTTTACATGACAGCTTGTTTCCATGTCGGTCATAACAAAATCTTAGCATATTATTTTGGAACGAATAGCGAAAATTCTATTTGAATGTTTGTTTGCAAGTATTCTGTTAACTGACCTGTGAGTGCTCGTGTTGACCTCAGTGGTATGAATGGCTTAGCATCCAGCACGCTAACTGGATTTGCTTTGAATTCTGCTGCAGTTTTCTGGGCCGCCAACTCTTCCTCAACCTAACAAGACAGGAAAAACAAGAGATGCAAACCAACAATTGCTTATTATCATTGATATTTGGTTTAATTAGGCATATAATGATCCGCAACAAAAGTAGGGATATGTTCAACAAAACAAATGAGAAACTATCATAGATAACATTTTATTTTTTAAATTGAGGTTTAGAGCCACATTAGATAGATACATGGACACTCTATCAAACTATGCCGACATATGCGCGAATGCATGCCATATTTATCAGTTAGGCCGAATGCACATATCAAAACACATAACAGAACATGGTCTCTTCAACCATGAGTGCAAGAAATACATTTATACAACATACGTGGTGGATTTCTACTGTGTATTAACGATAGCATAATTCGACGATTGTGACATCGTCACCAGACAATGACTTTAACAACATGACTTGACGTCATAGGCGGACGAATGCTCATCAGTGGACTGTGGTCGTCTCTCTAATTTAAATCAAGTCGTTTTTCAGAAGTTTATCATGATTTATTTCAATAAAATGATTATGTTGAATAATTAGAATAACCCACTCGATACGAGTGATTACGGAATACGGTATATGTCCCTCGTGAAATTAATGTTCAATGTTCACTCAGCACATATTTTCCGTAATCACTCGTATCTAGTGGGATATTCTCTAATTATACAACCGTGACACAAATGCACAACTGTGATGACTGGCTAAGTATAGAAAGAAAATACATCTACACAACCTTGACACTCCACTCCTGAGACTTCTTCTTTCCTCTGATGTCGCTCTGCAGAACAAACGGCTCCGGCTTGGTGTTGTGTCTGGAGTGTCGCTCTGGTAACACCGGGTCCAGATTCGGAAGAGGATTGGCTCGGAATTCTCGGGCCTGAATATGAATGTCAACTTATAGAATTAGCAACAGCATATAGCAATAAGCAATATAAAACAAGCCGTTTTTACGAAGATGTTTTATATTATATACATTTGTAAAGTCATTAAATGATATTAGGCAATAATATTTTATATATTTAAACAAATTCATTTCTTGATGTTCACCGGTGGCAGATATACATTTGAAGGGACCAAAATTCATATAGATCGATAATCAAACTATGTATGGTCCCTAGGGAGTTGGGAATGAGAACTAGGTGCACATGGATTTATTGACAGGAGTAATAATACCATAATCTGTACACATTGAGTCTCTTGGATAACAACGACACTACCGTATAACAAATAGACTTGTTATCAGGCATGGCAACACTCGTAAATTCAACAGAAAATAATCCCAGAGTCGGGGGCCCGGCCATGTCCAGGGAAAATAAATTATCCCCCGGACAAATAAATTAGCAGAGTGCCATGCCTGTACTATTTATTATATACCTTCTGTTCTTCTTCCAAAAATCGTTTCCGCATCGCCTCCTGGGTTTCACGGGGGTTCCTGTAGCGTTGTTCGAAGCTGAAGGGTTCGGCCTTGGTGAACTTTGAGGAGAGTTTGGGCTGGAAGGGCACTCCCATGTGCGGCACGGGGTGTATACGTAGCTTACTTCTGTCCTCCTCCTGAAACACACACACACGGGGCCGCGTCCGTTTGATTCGCTTTCAATGCAAATTTGTTGCAGTAATTTATAAGAGGTGCTGGAGTACTGACATTTAAAAAAAAAAATTATTGGCGTACATATCTAAAATTATATTACGATTTTAAATTGTAGTTGTTGCATACAGATGAAATATTCCCATTTCAATATCAAATCTAGTAATAATGGATATTACCCTGATTACGAAACCTTTTGAGTATGATTAAGCTGTATTATATGGGGATTTGTGAACAAACTATTGGGCATTTGGCATAAAGTTTTGTAATATCAGGGCCTGCCCCACCACTAAGACATGCTTAAAGCGCTACATTATTACCATCTCCTCTGGCATTTCGACAGGCAACCGGACGCGATGTTTCAGTGCAAAAGCGGGTGACTGAGCTATGGTCGGTGGAATTGACTTCATAGGCTTCACTCCCTGCAAAGAATAAAGTGGGAAATTAAGCGTTAAACTTACGACGAAGAGCAGTAACTACCATTGCTGAAAATTGATCAAAGAAATACATTATCTAACTTCATAACATTTCCAATATCTTAGATTTAAAGATTAATTATATTAGGAAGACATCATACCACTGTTTTCTCGAGGATGTCCTTGGGGATAGGCTGTGCGTGGAAGGTAAACTCCTCCTCTTCTGTGACGCGGTTAGCTTGTCTCTCTTTGATGCGCTTCTCCAGATGCAGAGTGAAGCCTTCTATTTCGGTGGCTGGCTTGGGCTCCGTCTTGGGAATCCCCGTCAGCTGACTCAGGATCCTCGTGTTCACCGGGCGGGCCTTGAACTGATGTCTACAGAGTACAAACACATCTTTCTTAATGTGTTACTAATAAAACCAGGGAGTCTCTCTGAAGTAGATGCTATATGTGACAACTGGCTCAGAACATTTTCGGCCGAATGCACATATCAAAACACCTAACAGAACATGGTCTCTTCAACCATGTGTGCAAGAAATCATTTATACAACATACATGGTGGATTTCTACTGTGTATTAAGGATAGCATAATCAACAGTGTGGTTTATGCATAATTCAACGATTGTGACATTTTCAAATATGAGGATTTTTAGCATGAAATCGTAAAAGAGGTGTAATTTATTTTCGCAATCAATAGGGCTTGGTCAGACATTCTACCAACGATGCCAGATTCCCTGGGTGAGATTTAAACTCAAGACCTTTAGTTCTGGTCTGACACTCTACCCACAGCTCTGTGACATTGGCAAACACAGGACAGGACGACCAGACCTCAATCTCACTTACTTCTGTGCGTCTTCAAATTCCAAATCCTCGATTTCCTTCTGGCTGGTAACGTGGATTGGGCGGTGACGATTTCTTGCTTCCAGGCGTGGTGTTTTGGGTTTCGTAAGGTGAGGCGATACACCTCTCACTGGTTTGAGTTCATAGCTGGTACCTGAAACATTAGCAATGCCAAATGAGTGCGAGCAAACAAACTGCTAAATAATTGTGAGTAAACCGACCAAATACTCCCAAAAGTATCACTTATAGAAAGAAATAATCTCATCTCAGCAAATCTAGAGTTGTCCAGTTGCTGAAATGATTTAGAGATGGCTAAATATATAGATAATGTGCGATATTATCAATGGAAATGTTTAGTAATTCAGGCTTAGAAGTTAGTGCACAAATTTACAACTTTGAACAAGCCAACGTGCTAGTAAGTCAAATAAGAAGAGCAATTTCCATAAAAAGATACTCGCCCATAACAAAAGAAGGTTGCCACGGGCCACCAGGCGAGTGGGAACTTCTAACCCTGTACAGTAATGATTATCGATATAAAACCATTGTGTGAGCGCGTGTATGTGCTTTACCTCGAGGTCTACTCCGATATCGGTCGGGAGTTTTCTTGTGGAAGTCAACAATACTCTGAGCCACGGACTGGAACTTGTCTACTTGTGCAGGCTCCTTGTTGCTTTGTGAGAGTCTGAATGGCTGCATCTTGGTGAGGCTTCGAACAGGCTACAACACCACAAAATACAGTCACATATCGTACACTTCAAGGAGGCTACAACACCACAAAATACAGTCACATATCGTACACTTCAAGGAGGCTACAACACCAGGAAATACAGTCACATATCGTACACTTCAAGGAGGCTACAACACCAGGAAATACAGTCACATATCGTACACTTCGAGCAGGCTACAACACCACAAAATACAGTCACATATCGTACACTTCAAGGACGCTACAACACCAGGAAATACAGTCACATATCGTACATATATATTTCAAATGTTTCCATCAAGAACTTTTTTGTGTACCTGCTTTACAGTAAAATCAGCTGTATCATCACAACTTGTCAGTTTTAGAGCAGGAGAAAACTCACAATATCTGTAGCGCTGAATGCTGTAGTAAACCTGCGAGCATGGCTCATGGCTGGTACTGACAGTGAGTGAGTGAATATGAAGTTTGACGTCGCTGTGGGAATCTTTCACCCATTTGGGATGATTAAATGGTACTGACCAAGGATGATAGGGTACTGCATTGCCACTCAACAGACAGTGCATCCTATCAATATCACATCAGAAAGGTAACGTTCACAAACATTGATGCAGGGCTCACAGATATAAAATACACCCTAGCCCTAGGTATGTCACTCTGTACCTGTGACGTCGGTGTGTGATAAGATCGCAGAGATCTGGTAAATTCACTCTGACTCTCTTCGTGGGCAGGGTCCTTCGCTTTGACGCGTTCGTCCGTGCTGAACTTGAACTCCATGACCATTGTGGCCTCCTGTCTGCTGTGCACAGGGCCCAGGGCGGGGCCAGAGGTCATCTTGCTCCTCTTGTGTGACTCCTGGGCCTGTCGTCTCTTCCTGGCCAGCTCCTGTCTCATCTGAGCGATCTCCTCCAGCTGCTGGTCCTCAGAGCTCTTCACCTTGCCGGGCACCGACGACGTTAGCTGCCGTCTGCGCACACAAAAAAAGGCAGTTACATTTTTGTATTAATTTACTTCTTAACCCTCTCTCTGCTGGATTAGGCACAGGTAACGAGACACTGCTCTTTAGGGCATCTCCAGTGGCTTCCTGCATGGAGAGTTAATTGGGGTTTAGAGCCATTTTCAAGATTTGTTCACAGGCATATCAGCATTAAACCACGGAACAAGTAAGCGCTCTGATTGGTTGGATACTAGAATGTGTTAAAAATAGGTGGAGAAACTAAACATTGATACCCATGACATCTTCGAGTCCAATCCACCAGTATCCTACTTTAGTTCACTTTAGATAGACCATACCAATGCATGCACAAATGCGTGCCATATTTTTCAGTTACGCCGATTGCATGGTTGCCCAACTGTGCCGTTTCAGTTTTAGTCGACCTTTCCCAGTTTCTTTGCTTATACTACCACCTGCCCCAATTTCACATTAACAGACTGCCACTGCTAGTACTCACCTCATGAAAGCAGGGGCTACCGCAACGGTCAGCATGCGAGGCACCTTGGCGCTTGGGGCATCGACGTCGTCCACTTTGGTCTTCTTCTTGTCGACAGACGCAGCGCGCGTGGCGGAGTGAGTCCGCGTCCTCAGGATTCGCTCGGGACCCACACTCCTCGTGGAATTGCTCCGCTTCAGGGTCCGCCTTTCCGTTGTGTCGTTGACCAATTCCGCTTTCTTCCTGTCTGCGTCGCCAGTCCTCATGGAGTTGCTTCTCTTCAGAGTTCTCGTGAGGCCATCGGCACTGCCGTCGCGCGACGAACGGTCTTTCTTCTCCTCGGAGGTGGCGGTTCTCATACGAGAGGTCTGTCTCATAGAGTTGCTCCTCTTCAGAGTTCTCGTGAGGCCATCAGCGCTGCCGTCACGTGACGAACCGTCTTTCTTCTTCTCGGAGGTGACGGTTCTCGTGGAAGAAGTCTGTCTCACGGAGTTGCTTCTCTTCAGAGTTCTCGTAAGGCGATCGCCGCTGCCGTCTCGGGACAAAGCGTCTTTCTTCTCTGCTTCGACTTTTCTCATGGAGTTTTGTCGACTGAGCGTTCGTGAATGGCTATTGGTGCTGTGTGAATCTGCGACACTGCCAGAAGCCTTTAGTTTCATCGCTGTCTTCCTGTTATCATAAAATAAATAAATTTACAGTGAATCTAGCAATCAGATTTGTCCAAGTGACAAAAAATTAATTGGTCCATATTTCAATGAGTGAACTCCTACAAAAGATCTATTTTTAAATGTTGACAAACTTGTACTACAAAAGGAAAGTAACTGCACAAAGGTCAACACAAACAGGACACGAACCCAGAGTATAACTATGACGTAGCTCTACTGCTTTGCAAATGTAAGCTGTATGTGACAATGATCTCTGCAGCATAAAATATACATATTTGACACCATAGTCTTTTTCATATTTGTCATTAGTAATGTTTCTTTTAAATTCAAAATTATACAATATTGAGTGCTCCGATAATCTTGCCACTATATGACTTTTCAGCCAACATGTTCGCCTCTATTTTCAGGAATCAAGCAGGTACACACCCTTCAATAGCTGGAGCAGAATGCATCTCGCTTGTGACTGGCTTTCTGAAATTAGAATGTCTAACCAAATTATTACTAGAATTCCCATTAACTTACACTAAAAAACATTATTGCGATCGTCCTTGACAAGTTGACAATTGCAATTTGTTAACAAACATAAAATTAACAAAATCTACTGGTCAAAACTGGTTAAAATAAAAATGCTAGACTGTTAATTACACATTTACAAGGGTTGGTATATCATGGAAATTGTGTTCCATGACATGCCCCTCACATGACATCATACCCACCAGTGACCTTATACCATCCGATATCAACGAATATACCGGCATGCAATATAAATACTGGTATATCATAGAAATCTTGCCTTCCCACCTACCTCAGTTTTTAACACCTGTCACTCAATCTACCCCGCTTCCTTTCTCACCTCAATGTTTAACACAACACCTGTCACTCAATCAATTTAGTCAACTCCATGTCCACAATGATATAGACTTCAATCTGACAACCAACAATAGATACAATAGAAATAACAAAGGAATATGTATATCTTGGTATTCTGTTTACAAATACGGGTAGATTCCTTAAAGCTCAAAAA
>JAVCKZ010059786.1:0-15694 GCA_034780755.1 Lepetodrilus elevatus
CACAAGCGCTGAGTAAGCCGCTTAGCTAAACTGGTCCCCTGTCCCATGTACGGTCCATGCGACTCGTGAGACAGTGGATAGTTTGGTAAGCTGCTTGCGTGTTTGAACGACCTCCTGGTGCCAGTATTCTTCATATATGTTTCTGTAACTTCTTGAAGAGTATCTGGATCATGTAGACATTTGGAAATTCTTCATTGTTATTAATATAAAGCTAAATTTATATATTCAAAATGACCCCTGGCCCTATATGCGCTGAGTATACCTGTCTTACCTCCACATAGTAAAATACTGCCAAATCTCAATTATCATCTTGATATGTTCAATTAACCCTCTCCCTGCTGGATTGGACACAGGCACTGCTCTTTAGGGCATCTCCGGTTGCCTTCAGCATGGTGAGGGTTAATAGAATGAATTAATGAATGAGCAATCTGTAAAATCAATTTAATTAGTATCGTGGATTTCAACATCATTTATAGAGAACAATTAGATGAGTTTGTTTTTGGTAAGAATTTAATGTCAGCTAGCCTATTTAATTCTATGACATTACTGTGGATGTTGACATCATTTATAGACAGAAGTTGTGTCATGCCTTTGTTCTTGTTATTAGTATTGTCAACTAGTCTTTAATGCAGTATGTGTATGTGTGTATGTGCAGCTTTAACCCTAACCCGTTCTAATCTACTTGAGTTGCTGTGATTCTCTTTGTGATGTTTAAAGTAGATCGGAGAGGATTAGAAACATTGCAATAACAATGTAATAATTTATAGTTAAATATTGTGATAATTCCAAAGTTTATTGAATCAAGTCAGTCATTCAATGAATATAGTCTTATGTTATTCTTTTCTTTTATTATTACTAATTTATTTTACAAATAAAACAGTTTGTTTTGGCATATTTAGAGCATGCCCAGTATTGTAGATTTCTTTGAATACTATTTTCAAAAATAATTATTAGAATATCTATATGGGGGAAAATATCTGAATTTTGAAATTAAAAGTTCTTTCATGCACCAATCTTGTATGTGTCCGTATTTGTAGTTATGTACCTGTTGATCTGTTTGTTTGTTTGTTTGGATTTTTTGTTACATTTTTTAGCTCTTGAATGACGCTATGTTAAAGTTTGAAAATACGATCTATATGTGTTGTCCTATACAATGGTGTAATGAGCGTGTGACTGAACATATTTGCTTTTTTGCTTGTAACAGGCATGAACCAGACCCTGATATATGTCACGTGAATCAGTACACCTAAGGTCTATTTTATCAAACTGTATGCAGATCATGTAAATAAAGTTTCCTAAATGTTATGTTCGTCATTTGTTTAGTGTCATATTACATGATTATCATGCAGAATCGCCTTTACGTCCTACTACATGTATGTTCCAGTATAGGCTATATCTACCAATTATCATCTCACCCAACACCGTACAATCACACCATACCAAATAGTGGCAAATACCATCAGTTCCCAAAGTACAATCCTATAACATACCAAGTACCATCATATTAAACAATGTACAAGAAATAACGTCACACCATACTATTGTAGTACCAGCGCATCCCAAAATGTTCCATCGCACCATATCAAGTACTGTCACACCATATCAAGTACTATCGCACCCTAAAAAGTCCCACCGCACTACACCAAGTAGGCTACTTGCCACATCATCACGAACTACCAGACCATCACGGCCTAGGAAATATCCACACATACTACATAACAATATCCTATGTAACGTACATTATTATCCGTTTCAGATATTACATTTGTAGTAACTTTTTAAAAATCAAAGTTATTTTTAATGCTTGATATTGTTATACGTTCAGGGCATCTCAAGCAGAAGACATTATGCTTCATGATGGGACCTGTAAATATATTTCTATTTCAACGTCACTTTTTTTTCAATTGCCCTTCTACACGTACGTGGCAAGAAAGGAGCAAGACGTCAGAGCCAACGTCCACAAACCAAAATGACCTCACGACGACCAATACAAGTGTTTGTAGATTACATTAACTTCAAAATTGACCCACATTTCCCGATGACGTTACACTCTCTTGTTATACGGTATATACTAGTAGAAGTTTCTAAGTGGTTGAGTGGGCACCTACATTAGCACAACGGCTCCCCGTGTACTCGGGCTGACGTAGAGCTGTGACGGTTACCGCTGCGACTCTCTTCCAGGGTGCTAGAAATACCGTGACACATCCTGTGACCTTTCATCCGGGCACTATCGAGACACGTCTTCCTGAAGCGCTAAGCCCGAAGACACACCTCGGCAAATGGCGCGACCCTGTGAAGAACTGTGAGGACCCTGGGCCTATTTCATAATTTAACGACGTCTGAAGTGCTTTTGTATAATTGTGATAGGAGGCTGGAATTGCCTCGGCCGTCTGTGCTAACATGGTAATTACTGGTGCGCCTCCACGTGCTGATTGTGGATACTGCTAAGTGGGGAGAGTCCCTATAAAGCGTATGATTCTGGTTACACATTATTAAGGTGGATAGATGGCTAGTTAGACACACACACACACACACACACACACACACACACACACGCATACACACACACACACACACACACACACATTAGATATATAGATAGATAGATGGACATACAAATAGATAGATATATAGATGGATGGATGGATGGATAGATAGGCCATCTTTATTATCGAAGTTAAATTAGAACGTATTCGTAATTAAGAACACAATGTATTCGTAATAAAGAAAAAGCCAGTAGTAGCTTTAATTATAATCATCAACACAATGCCTTTCTAAAAAGGTTTGTAATCAATGAATGAATGAATTAATCATGACGTGATGAGAACATGTACAGGTTATACCATTTAATGTGAACGGTACATGTAATCATTGTCATTGGTTCCTATCTTTGTACTAATCCAAACTATCTAAACGTCATAATGTTAGTCCCTTATTTGAATCTGGCTCAAGAATGTATTACGGTTATGAAGCCATTATAATATCGGGTGTATAACTATACTAATCAGCTCATTATCCAAACATAAGAATGTTAAATGTTTATGTTTTACCATAGTTACATATACACCCGTCACCCCCACCACAAAATAGTCGGAAGCTTAAATATATTACTTTTCAGGCATGCTAAAAATATAACTTAATATCCTTATGTTTATACGTGGATATCACGCCATGGTTAATCAGATTATACACAACTCGAGCTGATCTATACATCTAAACGGAAACCTTTATCTGATTTGTCCATTATAACATTTGCGTATATAATAATGCAATTGCATGTCATTCACAATACTGAATGAATAGATCTCGTCTGTTTTGCTTGATACGAGAAAATATAGCAATAAATGCCACCGGGAGTATAATGTCTTGACCGGGTAGAGACAGTATTTATCTACAAATCTGGTCCCGTGAGCTCGACATCAATGTTCGCGAAAGTTACCTTTCTGACGCGATATTGATAGTATAGGATACGCAATGCAAATATCATCCTTGGCCTGTCAGTACCAGCCGGAGCTCGCAGGTTTACTGCAACATTCGGTGCTACGGATATTTCCGGTTTGCTCCTGCCCTCAACTGACATGTCGTGATGTAAATGAAAGACTCTTGAAAGCGCCTCTAAACCCCAATATTAAACACAATAAAATAATAATAGTAGTAGTAACTTTATTTGTGAAAACCAATTTAACATAATAAATACGACGTGCCTTATATGAAAAGGATGTGTATTGTAAATTGCTATTGCCGTTCTTGTTACTCTTGGTGCATTTTTCAAAACGACTTCGTTATACTCAGCAATCATGAAGGCAAATTTATAACATCATACTTATAGGTAAGTACCTCATTGTGATACCCATGTGAGTAACGTCTAAACATGGTAACATTAATTTTGCTTGATTAGTGTTTATGCATGGTCGAAATATAGACACATGAATAAAAAATATCAACCTTGGTGTACACTGGAGAGTCAAGCGAAAGCCGTCAATTTCCATGAACAATTGCAAGTTTTACTTTGAGGAATGTCTAAGCATGATTAAATTTATGACTACTATCTGGGATTTGGCGGCGATTTTGGATACTATTGGTTGGCTCCCATATACATAATTGCTTGTACTGGGGTGAAGAACCAGCCAGGATTCCTGCTTTTAACCCAAAGTGCACAATCTCGCCACTAAGCCACTCCACTAATAAGGATTAGGCCGCATGACGAATACAGGACACGCTATTGCATTTAGTATAATCTATGGAATACTGGTATTCGTTTCACTAAAGTAAGGGTACGAAGTAAAGGTGTACGTCACTTCCTGTTATAATAAAACATGCATGGTGCATGCCCTGATTTACGCCTACACATTTCGTGAAACGCATAATCTGGTCTTCGCTGAATCTATATTTATGAGGCTATCATCTCAACATGCATATCTACTCTCACCTATTGACCACAGATTTGACCGAAATAATTGGATCATAGTTTACATTTGCATTTGTTGTATTTGGGTGTTTGTGGGGGTGATGTAAGAGGTGATGTAAGAGGTGATGCCATCATGTGCTTGAGACGTCATTGGTGTCACGGAGGAGACCTGGCACCTCGCGGATGGTGGAGACACTGTTACAATGCCCGGATAGTTAAACTACGTGACAAAGTTGACCAAATAGAGTGGAGTCTATTGCTTGTCAAACCCACGACTAGCAGCTAACGTATTCCGCAGCGATTGCAATGACTCTCTCTCTCTCCCCCTCTCTCTCGCTCTCTCTCCCCCTCTCCCTCTCTCTCCCACATATCTTTCTCTCCATCCCCTTTCTCGCTCTCGCTCTCTCTCTGTCTCACACACACACACACACACACACACACACACACACACACACACACACACACACACACACACACACACACACACATATCTTTCTCTCTCCATCCCCTTGCTCTCTCTCTCTGTTTCTCTCTCCCTCCCCTTCTCTCTCTCTCACACACATCTTTCTCTCTCTCCCTCCCCTATCTCTCTCTCTGTTATGCTATGTTATTTTATTTATTTGTATACTTTCCTTGTTTTTCTTTTAAATTTAGCTTCTGCGAAATGTCAGTACCAGCCGTGGCTCGCAGGGTTACAATAACATTAGCGCTACGGATGTTGCAGGTTTCATCTGCCGTAACACTGACAAGTAGCCTTCCTCTCCCTGTACAAATGTCTACGCTTCCTTGTTTTTGTTGAATACTACGCTACGTAGTTTCATTAATTACTGATCAATACTACTATACACCTTTAACGTAATTTGACAATGCACGCATTGGCAAGCTGACCGAATGTGTTTTGCTCTCCTCATAAAACACTACCACACGAGGACTTCTCACCCGTGCCACAGCTGGTAAATGTTAAAGGTCTGCCTCACACTCCTACCTTCCTGGTTCTTGCACCTCCACCGCTGACCGCCGTTCCACAGCACAATCGTAGCGCTACAAGAGTCGTACATACGTAACATCATATGAGTATATATAATCTACGGTTACATGCATCCTCGCACCCCAGGGGTACCTTTAATTACGTTCACACTTTGAACAGTGCTATGCAGTGAGTCCTGAGCTTAATACAGTATCCTTTGTGTGAGAGGATGGGTTACATGGAGCTGCTAAGGAGTTACGACTCTCGTAGCGCTACCATCGTTCTTTGGAACGGGGGTCTGACTTGTACTTCGTGGCATGAGTCTTTTACAATACATACATACAACGTCTGTCATGATTATATTTTTTTCTCCCCCGCTTGTAAATGCTGTGGTATAGTGTCCGTCGTTTTACTTATGCTGTCCATGCGGCATCTGTTAATAAGGCATCTGTTGCTTGATGTCTGCTGTTAAGATGTTTCACAGCTTGAGGATGGTCTAATCCAATGTAATAGTCGTGGGCTTACCTCTGCTGCCGACGTGGATTATTCTCAACGTTTCATGTAGAACGCCCGGCGTAAAGTGGAGACAGGACATTTGTGTGGATGTTTAGGTGCACAAAGACTAAAAACGAGTGCATGCAATCTTCTTCTTGTCAAAGACGTTTCGTGGCAATGTTTTCAATTTTTACTGATTTTTTTACATTTTTTTGAAAAATTAGCACCAGTCATTGTTTTTTAAATGTAAAAAATAATTACAAATCGAAAACAAATGCCACGAGACGTCTTTGACAAGAACTAGTAATCGTATTAAAAGCAGGCACCAAGGTTACGACACGTCTTTCTTTTAAAAAACCCCAAATGTTTTCATTCCCAGCTCACATTTTGTACTCAAATAGTGACAAATACAATTGAAGAATCTTATTAGATGAGCATGAAATCTGCCGATCCGAATGAAGGGGCTCTACAAGCCTGAAGACTATACATATAGATACAGCTAGAAGAATGATGACGTCACATCTAATCTATGAAAGCCCTCTGCAAGCAACATCCTGTCATTCCAATCAGAACCAGAACTAATCCGTCATCTAATAACATATGACCGACCTTTTAAGTCATAATTACGATGCACCAGGTAAACTAACGAAGACTTCCATTTTCTCCAAATTAAATAATCACTTGATGTATGTTCGTCTTGGAGATGTAATTGGTAGCGTTCATTGGAGTACACACTCAATACAGACATAACTTCCGCCCTAGCCATCAGTTCAAATTTTGGAGTTACATTACGGTTTCGCTCTATCGCAAGGGCGAACTCTGATGTCTTAAGTTTTATAGTATAATATGTGAGTTTAGTTACATTGCATGAATGTAGATTGCGAAAATGTAACAAAGATTGTACTTAAGCAAAACCGGATGTCGCAAAATAAATCACATCCGTTCCTTATTGAACTGGTTTCATTGAAACGTTATCATTAGCGCCGGGTTTCAATACACATGGTCGAGGTGTCTTATAGTACTTATCTAATTAATATAACACATATAGTCAATATACTATTATTTGGTTTTAATATAAACTTGCACTTCTGTTTAATAATATCCAAATAGGCCAATTCTAATGCGAATCCAACATTGCCTCTAAATCTGCGTGCTATAAATCATGCAGACTTCGAAGTAAACAAGCTCTTAAGAATGGGACGAGTGGTTTTTGACATGTTTATGGAGACGTGTACATGTTTATAGCGGACGATGGTACTGGAGCCCTAGTATTACGAGAGTGCTTAGAAAGTCAGGTAAAAAATGAGGATTAAGTCTGAAGTAGGAATTACACGTATTTAAATCTGAGGCAAAAGTCGCCTAGATATGTGAAACCTTGCTTTATGTTCATCAGCATTCGGAGAAAGTCACGAAGACCTACAGTTTGCTATATTTAATTAGGATAAATTAGGAATATTATTTTCCTTTTAGTGTAATTATTTTACCATAGACAACGTAATCCAATGCTAGACTACCTGTTTTATTTATATAACGCTAGTATTACATACTTTCAGAGTACTATTATTATGTACAAGCGGAAGAGAGTCAAACCCGCTTCAACCAGGAATTATCATGTTTAGAGGTAAACTATTTGTCCAGAAAAATTGAAACCCGTATATTGTTCATCTTTGTAATGGATGCTGCATAATGGACTAACTTTGGCACCCATTGTATTCTCACCAGCGTCTTATAATTACTTACGACAGAACCGATAAGGCATTAGTATTTGCTGACGGATGAAAAGGGGCTTGACGAAATAATAATAATAATAAGTCGAGGTATGAGACGAGCAACTCGTTAGTTTGCTGTTGAACTGTTCTACAATATAAATACGTGTGAAGAGCAGATGGTATCGCAAACCAGACTAATCTACTCTATTGTTTTCACAGCAGCAATCATAGGGTGTAGTCATGTGTGCATTCCCTGCAGAAGTGCTCCAAGGTTCAACATTATAAAACTCGCTGAAGGAATTATCTCCAACATAGATCGATGAAAATATTACAGATCATCCACTGTAGCGATGCTTCATATTCCTTTTTTATTTGTTTGTTTTGTATTGGTGTTTATAGTCGCTTTAAATATTCTTTCACTTACATCACGAATTGTCAGTTTCAGGGCAGGAAGAAGTAAAGCCCGCAACATCCGTAGCAATGAATGTTACAGTAAAGCTGCGAGCACCGGCTGATACTGAAAGAAGAAGAATGAATGACCGCATTGCTACTACACAGACAGTGCATCCTATCAATATCGCGTCAGAAAAGTCCAACTTTTTAACCATTGTGCTACCACCCACCTTGTTTCGTATTCAGAGTCATATTTACGTTGTATACTATATAATACACAGTTAGACCCCCACGAACATTAAAAACATGATGTGATTACAAAGATTGAGATTATGGTCACTAATTAGAAGCTATATCCGTGTTCATCAATACCGTGGTCTTTTGACATTTTGACTCTCTGGCAGAATTTCTGCAATACAATACTCGCTCACAAACCATCGACACTGACGATCGAACACAAATTGGACAATAATAGGTATACACAAGAACAGGAGGGGTTAAATAAATACGCTAATTTGACTTATTAATACACCCGTGTTCATTACATGGCGACTGAGATATATGTTAAACCACTTACTATATCTGGCCAACATACCAAATTAGGAACGATCATTAATGGGTAGCACTCGTGTGACACAGTATACTATCAATATAATGATTTTCGTATCCTTGCTGGTATGGTAGCAAACACAGAAGCCTTGCAATAACTTCCATGTCCCGCTGTTGCTAATTGTGTCTCAGGTACATGCTTCGCGTTCAATTTTGATAATATTTGGTTGTAAGTGATCTCTTCAATGACGTCACAATCACACAGAGATAATGATATTAAAACACGTTTAGTAAGCAATGTATGATAATAAGGATTCCCAGTTGTTGACATGCCTGTTTTGGAGGTACCGATTTACCATAGTTTGATAGCATTAACCGGCCTAGAAATGGTTGCGCATGCGCGTATCCTTCTAATGTAATGTTATATCCGGTTAGTGGGTGGGACATGCACATGTGATCTCTGACAAAACTTGATGTGATCTGCTGTATAGTTATTCTTAAACATGACTTTCTCCTAATTATTACTACTGGACTACATCACAGTGGTTTAATATATACAGTTTTACTTATATCACATTAATCAGTAAAATAGTATAGCATTAAAATAGGCCCTATGGCTTTATTCATACATAGGGCCCTATACTAAGATTATATAATTGTTGAGATATTTTTAAATATTAAAATTGGTTACAATTATCAAATAAGCAATTAGAAATTCACCAAGCTGGTTTTGTTTTCAACACACCCGCCTTGACATCCGTAAAGTATTTTTCAAAACTAAAATTTTCAAAGTGCACATTATAAACAAATGTCAAGTCTCGTGAATACGAAATACATGCATATGTCATCGTAGTGTTTCCGGAAGTGTGCAAAATCCTGATAGAGTACTGAACTGCCGACACCTCCTCCTCCGCATGTACACAGATTTGTGATGGTCAAACATTAGTTCGCAATCTGGGCAAGCCATCCTTGATACAGGATTAATTCAACACTTAATAACTCAGAGTAACCAAGGTCAGAGCACACAAATCAAGTTTTAGCTCAAATTTCTACTAAATAATTCAATTCTCTTCATTCCATCTGCCCACACGTGACGGTTTATGTCTTGAGACAATACCACGGAACCCCTACAGGGCCCCGTTACTCAGAACAGTCGTAGCTACAATTGATTGGAAGTAAAATGTTAGGGACCCTCTACAAGTGTAAATTCACTGCATTAAACACATTTATCCTTACGATAATTCAGAACATGGTTAACTGAAACCACTGTAACGATAAAAGTGGTTCGTGCAACCAGACTTACATTTGTAGAGGGTTCCTGAAATTTGAATTGTAATCAATTATAGCTACGAATGTTCTGAGCAACGGGGCCCAGATGGGTAGCGGTCAGCATGTAGCTGTTGACTGTACGGACAATGTGAAGTCGCTCTTCATCAAACTAACACAGCTTCTTCTTGACAGAGTTGCATATTTCCCTGACGTCCCGATAACGGAGGGAAACATGGCTTGGAAGCATTTCTAATCAACGCCGGAAGTCCAGAAGACAATATCCGATGACCAGCCTACAAGTACATGTATTTTGGACAAGAATGTCTTGTAAGTGATGCCACAAGAGGCCAGAATATTATTTTAGTATCAAGGAATGACTATATGGTTCAAAATACAGACATGAGGTAACTGTACTCTTTTCTCTTAATCTTTGGATTTTTTTCAATATTTTTTTTCAAGATTGCATTGCAAAAAGTAACTCACCGACGGTAGTTTATATGCAATGAGTCAATGACCTCGATCAAATCAGAAGTATAAAATGCCGCAAAATGTCAGGATTCCACTCTGGCGGCCTAATAAAGATTATCTTATGTTCTGTTCAAGTCATCACACACTTACAATGTTTTTAATACAATTTTCATATGCATTGGTATTAATTTTACTACAGAGACATCGACTATGGCGTCGTATTCATACTTTGGTATTGGCGGCACGTCAACGCGGTTTCCAAATACAGATCCATATCCAAAATTAATTCGACTTCTCCAACGAGGTGTAACTATACTGTTATCACTTAATTTTTTTTAAACCAAATTATTGTGTATACATAATTACTTATTTCAACCTGATCCCTGTTTACGTGCTTTTGCAAGCTGTGGTTCCGGCGGGATGATTGACAGAAGTAATAATGGTGCAAACGTCCTGGGACACGTTTAATTACGCTACGAGACTCGTAACAATAATTTAAGTGCATTACGAGTTACGGCTTTCGTAGCGCTGGATCGCACTGTGGGACAGGGGCCCGCATTTAATGTGTGGGGCATAATGAAAGATATCCCATCCTATTCTAGCCAGAACACATCTACAACGCCTTTAATTACAAATTGTATATTGAAAACATCAAGACGACATTTCAAGTAAAGATGTAAACGAATAATGTCAAATCTAGATAGACAAACAGACAGTTCTGGTTTGTTCTGATGTGAATTCACGACTTTCTTACAACTCTATTATCACGACTGTGATTCAAAAGCATATGCAGTTAAAGGAAAGAGTCCTCGATATTCTATCGTATGCAAATATGTTGATAACTTACATGACAACTCCATATTGATTTTGTATGCTGTGGGTTTGTGTATTATTAGGGTATATTATTATTGAGTCAATGTTGTTTAAATTGGCCAACATAAAAATATAAAAAAATGTCAATTAAATGTGTGTCTTTTTCTGTAGTAAACAATAATGTCGACTCGAATCATACCGGATATAATTATCTGGTCTTGAATAAACAGACCTAGAGATTAGATGTATCCGTTCTTTCAAAATTAATTCGATCTCCCCAACAAGATGTGGTATTTCTCTCTCTCTCTCTATACACACTTGGATGCTCGTTCCTTTGTTTCTCTGTCTCGCTTGTATCAATGAAAGAAACATTCCGTGCTATCTCATGCCAGGAATCTATATCTGTTCTTACTTTGTTGATGCGGGATTGTACAAACGACGAAACAATGATATGAATTAGATGGTATTGGTGGGGTTAATACAGATAGATTAGAGGTACAATGGTCATATAATGCCGGTTTAATATAATTTCGATGAATACGGTATCAAAGGTGTCTTCCATACATTATTATAGGAAAATGCAACAATATAGGAGAAAGTCTGTATGTATTTGCTGACATCAGATGAAGAAACCTTTTTGAATACGCTTACCGGTACTCAACTTGTAGTCAAGATTTGTTCACGAATCCCCATACAAAATTTGAGCTTGAGCCTGAAATCGTACTTGATAAGTTTTGTAATTTCGGACCTGGGCCCGGGGGGGGGGGGGGGGGGGGGGGGCACGACGCTCTTGTAGTGCTACAATAGTTGTAACTGGGCTCCCGCCACAATAGAAAACGTTGACGTTATAATAGTTGTAGCCTACAAGAGCGTCGTGCAACGGGCACCTGTTTTACAGTAACATTTGGTGAACATTAGGAGCATTGCCACGATTGTCCTTATATATAACGTCGCTCTCATTCAGATACCATTAGCATGTGGTTTGTTCTCCGTTGGGTTAGAATACTACAAGGACAGCAGGGAACAGGATTACCATGCATCCATATGGAAACGAGGCTCCAGAGATCGTGTGCATCATACAGTCCATGCTGCCAACACAAAGGCATGCAGATGCAAACAAGTCTCAACTGACCCTCGATCACTCCTGCCCATGCAAGTGACGTAAACTGGTTCTACGGATAAAACACGCGCACTGCGTGAAGTAGGGTCACGTGGTTTGTACCATTGTCTGTGATCATAGGATCCTAACAGCCTATAGTCAGGTCCTGGTACCAGTCATAACGCAGTTGTCATACAGGTTTTATGCCAACACTCTCGTGATATGTATTGACATGAATTTCACATTTGTAACCGTACATAAAAGATGCTGTAGAGTTCTTCAGTTGAACAGAGCCCATTCACATGCAAGGTCAGGGTCCACAAGGGGGATACTCATAAGTGCTCTTCAGAGCATAGCTTATATGTATTCCAATAATTGTATTAGCATGCTGAAAGATTAGTATAGAGAATATTGTTCTCAAAATATCTCATTCATCTCTAAAATGACGTTGCTTTATAACATTGATTGTTTCAATACCATTATACTGTACGTTTATTGTAATTATCTCTACTAGTATAGGAACATAGCTGAATGCCATAGCGTATCATATTTATATTTAACCCTCTCCCTGCTGGATTTGGAACAGACACTGTTCTTCAGGGCATCTCCAGTTGTTTTCAGCGTGGAGAGAGTTAATATGACAATCGATATCTGGTATTGATAATCGATTTAGAAAACAGGGCATTGAATTACTTATACTGGAATGGGTTAATGCATTTCGTGACTAGAGAAAAACTACATAGAGGCTTTATATGATAGGCATTCGTCTATGAAATTTATCAGCATCTTTGCATACGATCGACTATTGAGGACTATTTTCTTTAACTTTATGTGCTTTTGAATTACAGTCGTGACCACGGCGTCGTAAGCTACAGCTTTGGCGGGTTGTGAATTCACATCAAAACAAACCAGAGTCCCGCTGAAAGAATGGAACCCATTTCCCAGAAGAATTGGACGAGTCTTATCACTATACTGTTTCATTCACTAATTATTCTTCAACATATGCACACGCACCCATCGGACGTGATCCATACATGTCATCAGCTTTATTGAGGTCTGCCTCTTCCTCCGAAACAGGAGTTACTCTTCCTTTGAGTGTCAATATGAGACAATACCGAGAAGCCGTCCACACTTGACACAGCAAGGCAATGAAACACGGACCGGTGTTAGCAGTATTGGCGAGGTCCCCAGAGTCCTGATGTGCCGTGACCAGAATACAAAAGCCAGCAGGATATGTCCGTACCAACCATGTATGCTTAATATCCCTCACTACAGTAAAGAACAAAAGAGTTCGTTGTTTGTGTGGACTAATTCACACCACACGATGCGAATACGACGAGGATCAATGACTTTTTCTTTTAAAAAGGTAGGCCCGGGCTAGGGTCTAGGAAGCGACGCGATGGTCTATTAAAATAATTCTGGCATTAGTGCGTTTTCACATGTGTATAACACATTCAAAGATGTCATCATATTTCTCTAGCAATATTAAGGTTCACTCACACGGGTCGATCGTTTGTAGGACGAGTCTAGTTCGTTTGGTTGTACGAGTAGAACGTGTTTTACGTATACGATATCTGTCAGTGCGAATCGCGTCGCATGTACGCTCACACGGTGTGATTCGACACATCATTAAAACAGATCGACCCGTGTGAGTTCACCTTTAGCATTCGTATACTATTCATGTATGACGATATCTAGGGTGGTGTTCCATTCACAGTCCAAGACACACATTCTGGACAGACGTGTCCAGAGTCTCCAGACAGTGAATGGAACAGCCCGTACAGTCCATTCACAGGAAATAGAGGGCCCAGGCAAATACTGTTGTAGTTTGTGTTTGTGACGTCAGCATTTACTGCTGATAATGGTCTACACCACCTCTTGAATGTGGACATATTGGACACGTCCTGGACAGACTTGTGCCGTATTCCATTCATGTCCAGGACGCACAGGCATGTTCACGAGAGTCAATGGAACAGCCCCTAGGTCTTCGGTTGAGCAATAACTCATTCAGTAGCTCCGAGGGACATCTCGGCGTCTGTACACCCCTAGTTAAGGGCCCAGGTGATAACCCCAGAATATCCTTGGTCCGTAAATGTTCTGGGAGATCTAAAATGTAGACTCACCGGAAGCTTAGTAGGCTATGGTGGTGTGCAAGGGCATCCTCGAATCGTCGGCCAGTATGGTGGTGGTGGTGATGATGATTTTGATGGCGGTTATGGTAATAATGATAGTGATAGCTTACTTATGGTTGTGATTTTGCTCTTTTGATATTCCAATTTCAAGTTGTCGTGTTTGGCTTATCGATGTGAAAATTAATGAGGTTAAACGATTTCTTTTCTCTGTGAAGGTTTTGTAACTTTTCCTACCTTAATTGAAATTCTAAATACAATGTAAATTACATTCACTTGACAGTACATTATTATCGCTTTTGCACCGACTAAAACCTTTCCTTCTATTATCTACCAAACTGCACTATTCTCGAAAAGTACTTACAAACTTCTTAGCCCAAGAACAGTTCGTAGCCATACTATAAGAATCGCTAAGATTGTCTTACGATCGTAAGAACGTTTCGAGAATAGTATGGCTACGAACTGTTCTTATGTTAAGAAGTTCGTAAGAACGTTTTGAGAATAGACCCCCAGGTTTAGTCGTCACATATGAACATATTTCTTGTCCTTTTCAATTTACTCATTCTTATTGCTTCTATTAAAGAAAAGCTAAAAGTTACAGGGACTCTGATTGGCATAGTGAACTTGGAGGAGCTATTGATAGGGACCTATTGATCATAGACGTTGATCGGTGGTGGCACCACCCCATAGGCTTAATTTACTTCCTCCCTCCAGATGTTGTGGTGGTCTAGCTTCCTCTACCTGTCCACCTGTCGTCCACGATCCTATTGCACCATCAGTCTGAGAGCCACCACGTATAGGTCATAGCAATTCCCTGACGGTATGCTGGCAGGTCATAGCTGATTGGGACAGAGCTGCCGAAACATCCTGCCTGAAGCAAGATATATCAATATTTATTAGGCCTACTACAGACGTATTTAAAAAGGTATACAGTCGTTTGTTTTCCTTCGTATCGGTATGTTAACCGGATTCTTAGGCAGATGATTTTTTGTATGTTGAAATTTGTTTTCTTCGTCTAGATATAAAAGCGGAATGTTTATGCAGTATAAATATATGTTTTTTGTTTGCAGTAGTCTGTTTTCTTCGTCTCAATATTTAAAATGCTTCCTCTGATGGTCTGCTGCAATTTCTAATAAATCAACTTAAATCGTCGCCATTAATTTGAATGATACAAATTATCTTATATGTATTCTTATTTGGTTGGACCAGTTGGATAGCGGACTATATCAGTGACGATAAATCCTTGTATCGTCACTCTACATAATATATCGCCACTCTACAGAGTGACTGGCATAATGTACTTTTAGCAAGTTCCTGGATAGCTGCAGAACTGTAGCTATAAGATGCCCCGTTTACTATTTTGCTATCTATTCTGGCACCCTATAGCTACAGGGG
>JAVCKZ010059797.1:0-15693 GCA_034780755.1 Lepetodrilus elevatus
AGTAGCAGCAGCAGCAGTAGTAGTAGTAGTAGTAGTAGTAGTAGTAGTAGTAGTAGTAGTAGTAGTAGTAGTAGTAGGTAGTAGTAGTAGTGATAGTAGTAGTGGTGAATGAGGATTGGTAATCAGGTTGGAACCTTATTTGAATACCCCTCCTCGACAAATAATACATTAAACTTACTATAATATTCAATATAACATGGGAGTATATCGTACTTGTCTGTTCAAAGTATTTATATGACTTATAAATATGATAATCTATGTGTATGTTGGTTTTTTTCTGAGCGGAAAAACCATTTCAAGGGACAAACTAATCAAGGAGACCTTACTTTCTGAAGATGTAACCTCCCAAGGTGTAAACAATTTTTAAAAATAATCGGTACAAAGGTTTTACTTTATAATGATAAACCTCCTATGATGGCGCTATTATTTTCCACTGTGCTTTACTACAACCATAAATTATTTCTAAATAATATAAGCTTTACTAAACATAATCAAATTATGTCTAATATAACACAGTAGTAAAGCATTGAGAGCAGAAAGTACATGTAT
The DNA here is from genome assembly GCA_034780755.1 of Lepetodrilus elevatus. Lineage (NCBI taxonomy): Eukaryota > Metazoa > Mollusca > Gastropoda > Lepetellida > Lepetodrilidae > Lepetodrilus > Lepetodrilus elevatus. The sequence goes on from JAVCKZ010059797.1 coordinate 550, forward strand.
TTTAGTTTTAAGGGACATGTATTTCTTTATGTACCATTGTTAACGTTAGGTCTGCAAGAGAAAATAAAAGTAATTGTAAGTGTCATGTAGCATGTGTATGTTGGCCAGATTAAAATATGTAAAAGAGAATTCGCGCAAATAATTGTCGACGTTTATTCAGTAGCAAATTGTATGACAACAATGTGAGGTTAATAGGTCTTTGTTAACGAAATGTAATACATTTATAGCCGCAACATCGCCGTGTGGCAAAATTATAATTTAATGGTTCACAAAAACCATCTAAACGGTAAAAAAGGCCTAGGATTTCCATTGCTATCATAACGTCACCTTATTAATATTTCATAATTGCCTGCCTCGTCTGATTTATTCAATGTTAAAATTACATCGCTTTAGATGGCGAGTTATGAGTGTCAAATTTCTCAAATTAATCAGAAACCTATTATCCTCATATTTTCACAATACGCTGATTAGTTTTTAACAATGATGAATGATGCTTTGTAATAAATAGCTGGTGTGTTTGTTATGTTGACGTTGTTTGACAAATACTCCTTGCCGCGTAACACATCGTCAAATAGAGCAGAAGGGATGTCTGCCTGGTTAATTCTACCCTGCTTAGAGCTTCAGCATAAGATATACTGTACACGTACGTAGGTGTACTATGCTGCACACGCGGGCCAGACTTGTATCTCACGAACAGTTTACACGCAGCTGAATAGAACGTTAATATGATACATATTTCTCAACAAAGACACTTTTTACAAAACATTTAACTTCGAGCTAATAAATAAACATTGGCGCCTGGATAGCCATAGAAACCTTTTCAAAATCAGGGTGGTTTGCGCTTAGAAACCGTCTGCCACAGGATATTAACAAAATGATTCCCTGTTTTCGTGGCAGACAGAGTTAACAAGCATGAAACGCAGCAAAATGATTCTTTTGGGGGCTCGCGAAATTTCTCCTGAGAAGCTAACAAATCCAATTTAATCCTTCATCCTTCTTGGATTCGGCTCAGTTCCTTCATCAGACGAGCGCTAGGGGGCGCCTCTATCTCAGCGACCCGGTAGAAAAACTGGATTTTAACAATATCTCGTTCACCGTGTTTGTTTGTTGGAGACGCGTCTTGGAATGGACTTCAGATAACAATATTTGCTGGAGGGAAAGTTGAAGAAAAATATTAGTGAATATTTTTTTAACTGATGAAAGCAGTCTATTGCATAACAACCTACTTCTAGGAGCTAACATACTGATACTGTCATGGGGAAAAACACATGATTAGTATCTTATATTAGTGCAATGTGTTTGTATTTTAAATCGCTCTACTAATGCACGCCATGGACTTTGATATGGAATGTAAACCATGAGAGTGTGATCCATTGACCAAGATAATATTAATCAATGTAGCTCTTTGGGCATACTTTATATATCTTTAATATAATAGTTTATAATATGATATATGCTTTATAATATAATACTTTAGGCATAATACTTCAATCATTATTATTATTATTATTATTATTATTATTATTTTTGTTTTTTTTGTATTATTATTATTATTTTTAAATTATTATTATTACTATTATTATTATTGTTGTTGTTATTTTTACTGGTTGTGGTAATGGTTATGGTGGTGGTGTAAATATATTGGATGCATGTATTATAAATTGAGAATGGTTTGAGAATTATAGTATAATATGTATATACTTTATACAAAAAATACTTTAGGCATTGTTATTATTAATAGTATTATTATTATTAGTAGTAGTAGTAGTAGTAGTAGTAGTATTGTTGTTTATTATAGTTGGATAAAAGTTAAATATTATTTCATAATTATTCAGAGTAATGAGTAAAAATTCTGGATCTATAATCTAGTGTCAAATTAGGTTTCAATATACATTTGTCCAATTTGTCCAATGCTTTTAGTTAATGTCTAATACAATGTATGTGGTATTGACTTGTGGCACTATGTGTACATTTTGACGAATATTATTTTAATAATTAAATTAAATTAACTATTATTTATATGATACTATTATCGCATTTGTAGTAATATCTGTACAAAATGTTAACTATTAAACATATATTATTTGTGTGTAGACTACAATAACATCAAGTCCGTCACAAGTACCCTGGAACGTGTTATCCGGTATATCTCCTCCAATTCCAGATGTTTGTACTACATACATGTTCCACTTGTCCTTTGATAGTATTATAGCAAAACGTGACAAGATCTTGGTTGCAGTGCATATGTTAAACACAATTAGGACGTCTTCTTCAACTCAAGATGCAAATCTCCTAATTATTTCCGAAATATGTAAGTTATCATATTTGGAAAACACCGGTCTGCACAATGTATAGAACACTGATAAAAGGCTTAACAAGCTGCCCTTCAATTTGTTTATACCATGAAAGGAAACACGGCATCCAATGAATTACATATTTGAGATATAGCCCAAATGACAATTTAGATAAGAGATTGAAGATATCTCGTATTGAGGATGTCTTGATTTGTCGGGGCAGCTGGACGAGAACGTCTTGCTCCAAATGAGAGCTATTTACGTCGAGTAGGTTGGTCGGGGTGGGTGAATCTATTTTTCTTTCTGGTGAAATATCTTTAAGACTCTTGAAACGTGTCAAACTGTTTGGGGCGGAATTAACGGCGGTTATTAAACAGCATATAAATGTTATTGTGCAGTCGTTGATGAAAGTGGATGGTTGTGGTGGCTTTTCATGATAGCGTTGTCACGGGCACTCGCTATATTGTGGGGAGGTAAGGGCGGCATTCATCCCTACAGTAGGCGGGTCTGGCCAATGTGCAAACGTCCACTCGTGGTTGAAGAGGAGACAGATATTCTGACATATCTGAGGACTCTCTATCATCTAACCTGACACAACTCTTTCAGTCCATCCCCATGTAGATCGTGGACGAGGCCCAACTGGGTGGCATTTACACACCTGAACACAACTCAAAATATGTCCTCCACAAGTCAGCTAATGACATCCTTAGATTTGTCCTTAAGAAATTCAGTAATTAATCCACGCCTTCTGTACAGTTTAGGACCACCTTATGGTGTGGTGAGACGAACCACCACGAAGATGACGAGGACAGTATATAACATATACATTGTGTATGTGTGTTACAGTCAGATTGTGAAATTACTGAAATCTTAATTGAATTTTCATACATTTAGACAATTTCTAGAACGCCTGAAATGAAAAGAAATACTACCTTTATTTGACAGATGAACTGGCATGAGTTTGATGAAATAAAATGAAGATAATATGTAAATTCTTAAAGGTATTCATACAATTTTGTGTGAATAATAATAGAAATACATGCAATTTTGTATAAATACATATAAATATCTTAATGTTCTTTCATCAAACGCATGCCATTTAATCTGGTAATTAAAGGTAGTACATTTTTTCGTTTCAGGCATTCTAAATAATGATCTAAATACCAGCATATCCAAATTCAATGAACATTTCAATCATTTCACAATCTGACTGTAACAGTACAGGGTATATATGAACATGAACATGCAAAGTAGTATTTTTAACATTTACTTTAAATCCATGTTTGTGTCTGGGCATTTACAACAACATGTTATTCTGAAGACTTGTAAACTTTATGGGATCAATTTCGTATTATTGGCAAAAATAAGCCCTATGAATAATGGTAAACGAAAAATGAAATATAGCTATCCGATTTTTAAGTATATATTATCACTTGACAATTAAAATTACCGTCAGTGGTTCATGCTACTAGTATTCTAATTTTAGACGCTTTGGTAAACGCTATATAAATGACTGTCACTGGATTCAAAATTCAAATTTACATTATCATATCTTTACGACAATTTAAATTCGATACCAGAAACAACCCGCAATATATAAAAATATTCGTTGAATTAAAATGACTTTTTACTATAGTTCACCACTATATAATTACTATTTATTACTACTACTATTTACTATTTACTACTACTACTACTATTAATAATAATAATAATCGTTAAATAAAATGTTTCACCACTACATGATATTACTATTTACTACTACTACTTAAAATAATTGTTAAATACAATTTTACTATATGTCACCACTACATAGTACTATTTACTGCTACTAGTACTAATACTATAATACATCCTCTGCCCACAGGATGAAGCCCTTGAAATAATATCTTATCTTCGCTGCATAGTACTATGTAATGATTATGTTGAATAAATACGACCTGTCGGGAGAGGGTGCTGCTGCTGCTACTACTACTACTACTACTACTACTACTACTACTACTACTACTACTACTACTACTTCTACTACTACTACTACTACTACTACTACTACTACTACTACTACTACTACTACTACTACTACTACTACTACTACCACTACTACTACTAATAATAATAATAATCTTAATTTAATAGTAACAAAATTAAATTTCTATTTTAAAACCAGATATCCTCGTTGAACGATCTCCAAGTGTTTCAGGTTGCAAAATGATCAAGCAGACTTTGTCAGGCTTTGTAAGGCTACGTCAATGTCGCAGTCGATGTAAACTATGATGTATTATGATTCAGGTAGTAATTATACCCTTCTCGCCGCCACTCGGAGAGTTCTCACCTTGGACTGGCATTCACGCCATTTCGAAAATGAGGCAACGGTAACGTCCTTTGTGTTAAGAAATTAAACGATAAGCGGAGGGCAGGGGTGAGCGAATATTGCATGGTTCGGAGGAAATCGGATGCTTACTACTCGTCTTTGGCAGAAAATGAACTGAGAGAGTGTATGAATGCAAAACGGTTGACATCTGGATGGGCGTATCTTGTCGAGTTTGCGTGTAATTGGTTACATTTTTCAGTTACGTCGGCTGAAAAGACAATCCAAAGGGATGTCCTAGTTTGCATAAATTTGACAGGAAACAATGCCCAAGATGGCAATTAAATTATCCGTCAAAATGACGAGATTTCTGGGCCACATTAAATAAGCGACAACTTGACGAGCAAGAAAGTGAGCGAGACTTAGCCCCGGAGACAATGCTTGATTGAAGTCAACACATCTGTGCTTGGCTGAATCTGTTCCTACAGAGGGTGCTTGAATATAAGGAATGATCCCCGGAAGTTATACGTCACAGTCTCGCGAGTTGTCATTCGGCAATCTTCGTATACCAGCAAGCAGATGGTTCGCTGTTCATGGCAAGCAAAATATCCAGCGCGTGTTTGATTAAGCTAAATGAAAAGGGGGATAATTTGTTGACGGCCCATCTCGAAAGTGGTTAAGGATATAATTTGTAACGCGTATTCTCAGTGACAAGGCGCTGCTACCGTGAATGTCTTAGAAGCAGCTCTATTGCGTCAGGGAGTCACAATAGTACATGTCCATCATTGTCACGGGTCTGGTCTCAACAGTATTCCTAACACGCCGTCATTGGTAACCCAAACCAGATAATTGCTGCCTGTATTGTTTGTAGCAAGAACGAGACATTACGGAGAACCAGTAGAAACTGACTGTACCGTACTTGGACAAATGTTGCAACGTCTGTTGCCAAAACTTAATTGTACACGCAGAGGTGTTAGTCGTTTGCGGACCAAACTTCAAATGGTCCACTCATTGGTCTTGCCGCAAAATTGGGTACTTTATTGAGATCACGAGATCCGGATTAATTGGCACGTTTAATGACATGAAAACGCTGTATTAAATACAACCCGCACGTGCAGGCTTAAATCATGTTTCTTGGTGTTCTTGAACATATTTCAAGGTTACGAAGAATATACTTTATTAATAATCTCATTTATTTCAATTATATTTGATATGCTTATAGCATTCTTTGTATGTCTAGCATTCTTTATATGTCTATAGTATTCTTTGTAAGGAGATATGTACTATTCTTTGGAACATTCTGTTGCTATCTACTAGTATATCTAGATACGTCAGATAGAACAGATTTCTAAAAATCATCATAATGTGCTATTTCCGTTTCTCACGCCTAGAAACCCGTCACGTATTTTTACCTTCTCATCGAGAGTGATATGTTAAACGTTCCAAAACCTGAGGCCATCTCCGACGGAATCTGACTCGCGACCCAGAAGGTCACGTTGATTGGTCGCCGCCTAAGGTGAGGTCACCTTCCGTGTGGGTCGGGATGGCCACAATGCGACCTTCCGACCCTCCCAAGCGCGGACTGAGAATGGAGAATATTGACCGTGATGAATTGCTAACTAAATTGTTGATCCCTTTAAGCAGGTAGCCGCTCCGATTGTGAGACAGCAAATTGTCCAGGAACCACACTTTCAGAGGGAGCCGCCGTTCTAAATATGGCGAGCAGCGCTATCTTTATGTTTTGTTGCGAGGCATAGCGTGAAATCGCTGTGACGGCGCAAACCCGAGCTTGCTAACATGTGGTGTATTTCATAGTGTCATCATTTGAATTGCGAGGGACAAAAGTCGGTCGGGGGGCACATCCTGGGCTAGCTATTGCCACCCGTATCGGCTTTCTAACTAAACTTCAAAGTCACGCATTTAAAGATATTTATGCCACGGTTGTCACAACTAAACAATGACGATGAATCGTTTTAATTAAACGTTGAAGTGGGTAAACAATCGCATGGTGAGGACTACATTTTCAGTTTCAGTGGGGGATTGTGGAAGTTTCGTCATTTCAATTTAGGTCAACATTATATCAAGTTTGGCATGCGTCAAAAAGTGAAGTTGATTGGCCTGGCATGGGTGTGTATGAGACAGGGCAACACGACCATCATTGACGTCAAAGTCAGCCGAGGAACGGATACGGAATCCCTTTGGACAGTTGGACATGGGGAACAGGAACTCAAGACCATCAACGATGACCACAGAACTTGCATCTAATTCCTATTGTCATAACACAACTGTATTCCACTGAATTACGAATAAAAACATATGGTATTTTCCCTTACAAACAGCATAGTTTATATAGTGTCAAATAAGTTTGTTTAACGTAGTTATATATGATTTAAACACATTATTATTCAGCAAAGAATGAGGATTGTAAGCTTATTTCAATACCGCTCCTCGTGTCCTATACATTTGTTTTAAAATATAACAATGAGCTTATAATACATACTAGTAATGCATACTAGTATTTACAATTTAGAGTTATAACTGTCTGATGATGTCCGCATAGTTGCCGACGAAACGTTGTGGTTTCTTATAGTTATATGTACATAGACATTCCATTCATTTATATTTAGTATTTTTGGAACTATTTACAATAGTAATGCGCTTTTACTCTCAAGTGTGTTTAAGATCCACGTAATGCTATGGTATCATTCAAACTTCATAGTGGATACCATAATCCTGGTTGTAAATTCCCTGTCACGATGAATATACATGTATGCTTAGCTATGCATTGTAAATTGTCCTGTTTTTACTTTCATGAGAAGAACTATTCTTTAAATGAAGAGTACACCATCAAAAATATTCGAGGTTACAAATGTTTTGAACGAAAAAAATACCCGCATGCCATGTGTCTTAAAAAAATAATTGCCACATTATAGGAGACCAATACAGTAAGAACGTTGTGTGTAGAAGGACATTTTCATTGACATTGCTGTAGATGTTCGTATATTGACCTATTTAACTTTATATCTGACCTATCTTTGTAAGGGATGTGGGCTATATGATATATCCCTGGCCCACCAAGTGATGTGTGTTCGCATGGCCGCATGCACGCTTGGCGGTAATTATAGTGATATTGTACACCAAGACACCTACATGTTTCAGAACCAGTGAATAGATCTAGCGTATGTGGGTAAGTACGAACCACTTCATGCCTTTCATCGTTGTACAATGAACAGGCCTGTCCAATGTGTGTCCTATTATAGAGTATACATCGTCCAGATAACTAGTGCCAATTCAAATATTTTTATACAACGTAATGGGATGTAGTTCTTTAAGTAAAGGGTTTTGCAAATAGTGTGTATGGTATAGCTACGGTGGCCGTGTGCTCACCCCGGGTGTGGGGGTAGATGCAAACTGAAGTGTTTCCTGTAGCACAGAAAGGGGTATTCAGGTTTGATGCTTACCTTCATTGGAACCACGAAGGAGGGGGCGGAAGGCCATAGCTGTCAACTCGGGGTGGAGTAGATGTCTAACTGACATTGCCACCAAGAAAAAACGTGGAGAAATAATGCCCTTCAACCAATTGAATCTTTATCTGGCCTGTGTAAAGGTACAAGACGGACAATAGCGTCGTGAGTGGGGAAATGGATTTAGAATTATAATCGGATAAAGAGGGCATGTGGACATAATAATGATAGTGGTACTCTACGAGTCCAGCCATTCATATTGATGAAGTGTGTTTTTGAAGGGTAGAAGGAAGGAATGGAGGTTGATCATACAAACCGACTCTTAATCCAGATGCCCACGGAGCTGATTTATCGTCCCTGGGTGACAGGAAAACATACGACTCTTTGTCAGAACCGTGGCTAAACACTGAACACTGGCTATGAACTTCTCACTAACTTTTCATTGGGAAATATTGTATTGTCGTGTTTGTCACGGATGGTAGCAGACGACAAACTATAACGAGCAGACGAACCGCTTTATGAGTCGGAACTCTCCACAACCCTCTGGACAATCATCCTAATCAACCCACGAGATTACAATGAATAAATAAATTAAATTATATTTACAAATCCATCCGTGTGTGTTTTTGAAGTATTTGCAGGAACAAAGTTTTCGTTGGTGCAGCTGCATGACGTAGGAAATACATGACTCTTTAACGCGAATGAAACATTATTGATTACAAAAAAAGGACTTTAAAATCCGGGGGTTGTTACACAACACGTCGAGAGACAGATCGGCAGTGATTTCGGGAGTAGTTCGACAACAATAACTCTTGTTTGCCCGCGAAGTTCTCCTGTTTCTGAAACCATTTGTCGGCGGTGATACCGATTTCCCCCGACGAGGTTCCCTTCCCCTCCTCTGTCAGTTCCAGACACAAACCGGAACCTCCCTGGAACGTAGCCTGAATGGCTAAATCAGTGTACAACTGTTCGGGTTGATGGATAAATACGAGAACAGGGTTCCCTTCTGCAGTGGTGTCTAAATCATTCTGATTTTAATGCGGATCATGTGTCATGTAATCTCGGGATTGGAGTGAGCTTATTCCGCCAACAGTCAAAGAGACTCCTACTTCAGATGCTACTCCTGTTTCTCATGAACACGTCCCACTCTAGAGTGAAACATACGATACCTCGGTAGAACTATCGCAGACCAGTGGCAGCATTCAATGCACGGCTCTTCAAAACACAGATCTGAGGCCGTCAGTAGTTCTAAAATGAAACCAATTAGTATTGGCACACTCGCAGCAGAAGTCGGCCGCATGGCTATTCCTAGTTAAGCAACTCCTCCAGAAGGGTATTGGAACCAATTCACGTGGAAAGCTTTCAGAATTTTAAGCAGCATGCTTTTGGCGAGGTAACAATGAGTTGTCCCCCTTGTTTTGTTACGGCGGCGCTGCGGGGTTCCGAGTCTCGCCGGATGACACAAGGTGTCGACCCTATTCATGTTACGTCATATAGGGCTGATAATGTCATTAGTGGCGCAGACAAATACAAACATTGTGAAGACTTAGCCAAATCCTAACAAGTACTGGCCATTTGACATTGACTAGACTCGACAAGAACTTGACAAGGATTTGACAAGGCCAGGGTAGTTATTACGCCAACACCCTACCAACTGTCACATTGTGAGGTTGGGTAATACAGTTGCTGAGGAAAGCTGTACAGCGATAGGCTTTGTCATTTTAACTCCGACAAGCAAAGCCACGTGAATCTACTTCATAACTCAATTTGACCATCATTATGTTCATATTTGAAGTTCAGTTTAGTAACTTTGTGGACATACTTCATGTGATTAACTTTCATGTTGAAACTTTAAATTGAATTCAATTTTCTCTCAGTTTAGTTTCCTTTTAACATTATTTTATGAACTTAACAACTATCTCAGTATGAATTTAGCATCGATTTGATATTGATAACCACTTCACCATTGATTTATTTTCGAAATATGAATTTACATTAACAACAGTTTAATTTAATTGCACAAAAATGTATTTAAATTGTTCATAGAATAGTATTAGTTACCAAGATAAATAGATGCATTATTATCTCCATCAAACCGATACTCAAATGATAAATTATTTGAATGGATTTATTTAGAGGAAAATTAGATTATTATATTCTTTTATATATCTTCACAATCATGTGCTAGATAACTGACTGAATTTTAGTTAATGTCACTGACGGAAGAACTATTCGGGTAATTGATGCCTCGAGTCATAGGGACGTGAACATTATACCCATGTGTCTATAGCTTCCAATATTAGAAGCTTCTTTATTTACCTCAAAGAACGTAGTCAGTTGTGAAATTGATATCCCGCAAAAGGCAGAAATCACTGTGTTTACGATAGAGAGCACGATGTTTCGCCTGTTATGTATAGCTTACGGGCGCTTTAAAATTTCATAACCGAAAAGGGAAGAAAAAAGGGTAAATGTTTCCTAAACGTTTGTAAATATTTGCTGATGCCTCTGGCTACAAGGTTCAGGCGACTGTAGCCTATTGTGGTTCAACCAAGTTCACAAGAAGATCACGCCGACTACAGAATCGTATCGTTTTTCTTAATCTCTCGACACACATGCCTAACAGACGCTTTTGTTGCCGTTTTCCTTCCGATTACCGTCCTGCATAAAAGGTTGATCCGAATCCAACGCTGCCGACAGACGACAGTTTCTAGGAGCAGACGATTGGGTCAGAAAATGGCGCGAAGGGTCATGGAACTGGGGGCATAATTATCATCTCTGGAACCTTGTGATGATGTGGTATGGTCCCGGAGCTCTAGCGTCTTTCTGTAGCAAAATGGACCCCAAAGAGGTCTAAATTACTATCATTTCATGCAGAAATAATTCGATACATTTACAGCAGAAACAAGAATGAATGAATGAACGCCAAATATGCCTGAAGGTTAGTTAGGAGATTTTCAGAAGTGAAAACTGAAGCCTATGTGATGCCTTCATTAATTACTTCATTCGTCTGGGTTTCCTGAATGCTACCGGGTTCCAGCTTCGTATGGTATACGTTAAATTACAAGACTAGACAAGCAACATGTTCGGTTGGTCGCTCAAAATCCTTCGGGGTTTATTATATGCCTGGAGAAGCAGCGCTTCCAATGAAAAGATCATCTTTCGCTAAGTTATTGTAATTGTGGAAGTGGAATCGACGCGACGGTTTTCTAAGCCCATCGTTTGGCTTATTGTCGACCTTTGAAATCCTGGGAAAATGCAAAAGAACTTTGATTCATAGAATTGAGATTTTATGATGGTGTTTAGATAATTACTTTCGACTCAAAACCACATGCAAATGTTTTCGGGACACACGCATAGATACAATTACTAACTTCAAAGTCAGTAAATTGATTTCATAATAACATGGTGTATCTCTATAAAAGTATCAATGCTCAACTACCAGGTATACTTTTTTTTAACCTATAGCAACTTTGGATAGCTTAATGTATTCAGATCCGAATTGTGATTGTGGTTCAAACTAGATGATATGCGGATTTAATTATGACTTCAAATAATAATTATATTATATTTTCAATTGTCACAAGTATTAATTTTTGATAATAAAATAATTATTGTTGCGAAGAACCACAAATCAACTACACATTTATGCGTAATTTATATGATACATGCATTAAAAAAGTCTTTAAATTATGGTTAATATCATCATTACATTATTGATATATCGTCAATTATCTAGCCATGACCTATGTAAATATACTATAAAAATAATGAACATGTCCAACATGTTCAATGACCGAAGAACATCTATCGAAATGGTGACGTAGATTTAGATTAGTTAATTATAATTTCAGTTTTGACAAAAGCACAGCTATAAGGGTTAGTGGCATCATTATTTATAGGCATAGGTTGCTTATTTGGTACTGATTTGTTCCAAATTAGTATCCGTATTAATGGGTTATCGTTGAATGTATGCAAACATAATTTTTCGATAAAGCGCTCTTACATTTATTTAGTAAGAGCGCTTTATCGAAAAATTATGTTTGCATAAAAATATCTCTTTGAAAGCAAACTTAATTTAACTTAAAATTAGTACAATAGTTAATTATTTAATCAATCATATTTTTATTACTTAATTTAAACAACGCTTGCTACAAAACTTTAACTTACTCAGTTCGTTATTCAATTATTTATTTGCCTTTAAGTTTACAGTTAATCAGCATATAAGTAACACATACTATTATAATTTGATTTAAACTTTTTTTAAACAAGAACAAACAAACACAAATACATTACTACAAGTCGTTTCTTATTTAATTATCTTTACACAGATATGTATCTAAATTGCATACAAACAAACACGAATACATTATATTATATTAAATCTAAGGAGAATATACGAACTTACTATAAATCGTTTCTTAATTGATTAGCTTTACACAGATATTATTTACGTAAATTGCAAAATTGCTTAAATTTTTGCACACTAAATATTTAAATCATTTTGAAAACAGAAGGGTTGCGCCAATAATATATTTTGTATATACAATTTTCGAATTCCAAGATATACTGGACATTTCAGTATAAAATGAAATTCGTCTTCAATATCATTGCTCAACGATTGAATGTATATGACAAATTAAGATCTGTTCAAATCAGTAAAATTTCAAAACATTTAAATAATACCGATGATATTGATATTGTGTTTTAACTTATCTGAGCGATTCTCGTACAAGCCACGATTATTTGGGTACAAACTTAGTACCAATAAAACAAATTATGTTAGACCATATTCAACCATCTTTGAGACATATTTAATAAACAAGGACATTAATTTCCAAACTGCATAATTATATGTATGTATTAAATAAGCGAATACACCTAAAAACAATTCCAAAACTTCATTACAATATATGAATTAATCAATACCTGTCAATTGTTAGCACAAGGGAATATTTTACAAAAATGTCCTAACCAACAGAAAATATTACTTTTAAAATAATATTAATAGTATGTATGTTTGTAGACATAATGCTGGATGTATAAAATATCTATGACGTCTCCCAAGCACTCAAATAGGCAGTTCATCATCTTCTGTTTTCAAACCATTTATTAACATGATTTTATGCTTTTCAGTGACATTTTATCGTGAAACTTTGCCAGTTCCTATTGTCCTTCCGTTAACCGGAATCAATCAGATGGTGTACATGTGTTTACAGCTGGAGCAACAACACAGTAAATTCCTCCATTCATCTCGACACCACTACCTGGGGATAAGCTACGGTTTCGTTACAATCTACAATTGTATCTGAATGCTTGTTACCACGGCCAGATAACAAATCCAGATAAAGAGGTGATACGTTAGTAAGCCATGGCGCAAAGTGTGAAACAAACGCACAAGTAGGAGATCTTCTGGCAGGACAATGGCGCCTATCGTAACGGCCTCTCCTCGCCGCAAAGCCAAGTCATTATACAGAGATCACTGCCTACCACCTCCTGGGTCTTCAGGAACTGGAGAGTCTTCAAGAAGGGGGACAGTTGTGAGCGGACAATGTGGGCCTTGGAGTGGACTAATTCTCGGGCTGTTTAGATGATGGTCAAGAAATGAGGCGTGTGTGAAGAGGACACTACTGGACGTCATCGTACTGACCGCGGCATGAGATGTCCGGTAGTTATGCGGTCATTGTGATCCGGACAATTGAACGCGGGTTTCTTACGAAAACGTCGTGAGCACCCCGGAGTGACGTTGTCTTGGGAGTTGAAATCCCGTGGGGTGGGGAATCATTACACGTTATTTATATACAATTTGTCTTGGCCTCCGTCATCAAAGAGACGAGCTGATGAGTTGATACCTGGCCGAGCGTTAACATGCGTTGCATGACGCGCCATCTAGATCTCTGTTCTCGCCGGGGTGTGGAAATTATCTTACAATTAACAATTTCAATCATTTCAATGGGACACGGACTTGCGGAGAAATGTAAATGATTTTTTTCTCTCTAGAACTTCCTGTCTGTAGCCGATGTTCTGCAGCAGAGCGTTGGGAAATGAGTATCAAATTAAGGAGTTTGGAGGCTTTAATCAGCAGGTTAACGGATGGTGGTAAAATTGCGACTCAAAGGACTTGATGGCTTGTAAGATGAAGCGACATTCCTAGCATAGTTTGTGTTAATGCAACAGATGGATTAAACAGCAACGCGTCGGTGTCTAAAAAAGACGCGATAATGGGAATTAATTTGCAAGTCTAATAAGGGTTAAATATCCTATTAAAAATGTGACATATCACTGGCTTTGCTTGTACTGAGGTTCAACAGAGGAGCTGTTTGTTACAGATCTAATAAATCTGCTTGTTGACTTGTATAGGCTGTTTGCAAGTTATATCCAAGATGTACAATTTTCGAGTTTAATGTAGTGTAGCCTCACATACATCATATTTCGGCAACTCCCTGTCACAGATGTTTCAGTCATTAAATTATTACCGGTGATTCACAGAGCTTCGTACTATACACCTTTCTTGACAGGAGGGTGTTAACGAACGTAATTTATACCTTAATATTTTCCTATGCAAAATAATTTATATTATAATAATAATAATACGTGCACCAAGCCAAATTATTATTTCAATCAGTGATTATTTTTCGGTGTTTGAGTACTAGTATTGCATATGCCATCGCGTTGTTTTCATACAAAATACAGCCATTTATATTACTTTTATTTATATAGTAATCATACAAGTAATACCAAGTCGAATTAACATTTCAATAGCACTTGTTTATTTGGCTGTAATAATATTTAATTATGAAAATCATAAATAAATAATATATTATTTCTCGCCTTCTTTCCTTACACTTTCAAATCCATTAACGGTCATCCTGTCGTATTATTATGTTCAGCAACATTTATCGTTTAGCTCTTCGTGTCATAAACATTTATATAAGTGCTCTTTCTTAATGGTTTTACTATATTAACAATTTATTATATAATTGTGTTCGTCATGTACTTAGTACTATATATGTTTGTAACTGTACTGTACTGCATAATAATAATAATAATAATAATAATAATAATAATAATAATAATAATA
>JAVCKZ010059808.1:0-15691 GCA_034780755.1 Lepetodrilus elevatus
CACTTCAAGATTTTCACTAAAGAAACCATACACATTTGTACAGTTTCCACATTTTCCGTTCCCGATTACTAGTATTTCGTTTGTAGCTCTAATTATACAAGTATATGGTTTAAACAATATTTATTTCCCAAAAGAAAAACAGTACATAGTAACAAACACATAATTATAGAAATAAAGAATGGGAAGTGGATGGGCAAACTGTATATTATATATGAATTGGTATAATTTGATACTTTCATTTAACAGCATTATGAAATATTAATATTATTTCAGTTGACAAATTATTGTTCTTTTCATTCATCTACCTGAGCTAGCTGGTGTTCTATTAATAGTTCTGATACACACATGACAGGTGTGCTTATTGTGTCTATTCCTCTCTGTTATTGATTGACAGATAGTTATTTAATTAACCTAACACAAATAACACTTAATTAATATCAGACGGAACCTGGTGTGTCCGTCATTGAAATACATGACAACTTATTGAATGGATAGGCTCCAGACATGAATCTTCCATTAGCATGGTTATGTAACATTACAGCTTTCTCATAAACACGTCGTAAATGTGTCAATGGAATGTTCAATAGTACCAGGCTACAGGTATGACAATTAGAGGAGCTGCTCCTAAATGAGTTAGGTCGTTATAATAACATGTATGATTTTATAGCAGGTACTGCCAGATAGGCACAATGTTAGAGTGTCACAGTTACGTACATAGACATTATTTTGATGTATTTATTCCAGAGTTTTACAACATACAATATGGAAGGTTTAGAGGTAATTGAAATCCATCTGATTTATTTTTGCATGAAAAATTAGCTTGAAGAGGCAAATTTTCCAAAAATATAAAAAACAATAAAAATCATAATATTTTAAGAGAAAGAATGCCTCCAACATTTTTTACAATGACTAAACTACTATGTAACCATGGTAACACTAAACAGCATAATGACTTCAACCATTACCACTTATAACATTTTATTGTTTCATTTATTGTCTTTTCTCATAGAATACATGTTGTTTATCGCTGTTTGCTTGTACCGTCCATGTTCGGGATATCACTTCTAAGGTCCTAAGTTAGGACAGCGAGGATGTAAAACCAGTCATGCGTGGAATTGCACCGCTTGTTGTCCGGTCTTCACACAGGTGTTATTTACCAGGATTACTCTAATGGATGCTGAGTGCTGAGCTGATTGCTGATTGCTGAAGTCCAGAAGATGAACATTGTCAGCTATGTTGATCTGCAGCATGGTTGACCAACTTTGTTAATATAAAATAATATAAAGCTGTCTTCATGTAAATGCCTCCACCTATTGTATACTCCACAGGGAGTTGAGAAGGAATGAGTGCACACATATCCATTGACCGGGGTAATAATGTGGCACCATGAGCATGTGTATAATAATAATAATTATTATTATATACATTTCTATTAATTTTGTACCTCACATGCTGTAAACTGCCTGAGTAAAATAAAGTTCTGTTGTGTCCTGCCCCATCTCTTGGATGTCACCTGTATCAGCCTTGGTTCATGGGTTGCATTGTAACATCAGCATTGCTCCAGGCACTTATCCCACTAATACAGACCATGCCATAACTGAAAGTTTGTATAATAGTGCATAAAACTCGTAATTAACACACTTATTAAATTTAATTATTTAAATTTCAAAACCTGGAAACTGTGTAAA
This sequence comes from Lepetodrilus elevatus, assembly GCA_034780755.1. Taxonomy (NCBI): domain Eukaryota; kingdom Metazoa; phylum Mollusca; class Gastropoda; order Lepetellida; family Lepetodrilidae; genus Lepetodrilus; species Lepetodrilus elevatus. The sequence goes on from JAVCKZ010059808.1 coordinate 1,689, forward strand.
GGTTGATAAAATAATCTGTGACAATTTAAAGAAAATGTATACAATATGATAACAAGATGTAGAAAGATTTATATATTCAGTATAGATTTATACTTTAGATTTATGTTCATGTGTATGCATTATGTATGGTAATATGGCAGCTATAAAAACATATCTATGTGACTGATCTATGCAAACATCGTGTTATCATGTTCATACGATACACTTGTCTATTCAACTGCCTGTGCTTACATTAATTTTCTCACTCATTCAAGTTCTCAGGATTACATTTTGACACACTTCATGGACGTGAATACTTTATGAACAACCATTGACCATCTGACAATGGAAGCACTGCAAATCTCAGCTCAGTTCTCATCATGGCTCAAACCAAGCAATCTGGAGTTTTAATATCCAATAATACCTGTCTTATTGCATTCAATATAGCATAGAGTATGTCTTCACAATGTAAGGAGTACTAAATGCACTGGTTACCTTTAACACTCTCCCTGCTGAAAGCACCCGTTGATGCCTAATCCAGGAGGGAGAGTGTTAATATGAGGTGTCTGAATCATCACAGTCTTTGACTGAGAAGAATGAGAGCACTAAGCCTTAAGAAAGGCATTCAGAATATTAGTAAACTTGCTTTTGTAAAAGTGTAGATCTATTATGATTTTAGATAAATTCGTTACTAGCATGTTTGGGGCATACTGGTTTTCATGAACTTAGATTTCTCGGATACCCAGAGAATGAAGGTTTCAGGTTGTAAAAACTTATTAACCCCGAAAACTACTGGTATAGTGGTAATATTCCTAATAAGGTTCAGTGTATCCTTTCACAAAGCTCTCTTATCCACTAAGATACCACCGCTCTCTCTTTGTAGTGTATTAGCTATCAGCAAAGAGAGCGCTATGGTCGCTTAGTGGATAAGAGAGCTTAGTGAAAGGATACCCATATCCACATTGATCCATATGGTATATCTATAATGCATGTGATGGTCAAAGCACTACAACTAAACCAGGTTGTATTATGATGACCATAACCACTTTCTATAAACTATGGTACATGTATTTAACATCAATGTATTACGTAGACTGTATATGAATGAAAGGTTCACTGCTATTGTCACATGATTATTAATAGTAATTAGAGTATTTGACAGCTTCTGTGTTGAGCTGTGCCACACAGGACCAACGTATACATGGTATAGCTAGCTACTTGTCTGTGTACAATGTCCGAGATCAGTGGTATTTTTAAAGACACGTTGCTGCTTTGTCTCCATTGTAGACTGGTGATTCATGATTGTAAGGACAGTGGAATGCTTTGCACTGTCACATTCACTGTACACATGGTGTAGGTGTCTAACGTGTCTAATGGATGTAGTGTCACCAGGTATATTACTACAGGTATTCCACCAGTGTAGTGTGGTACAGTAGTGTAGTACAGTAGTGTAGTACATGCCTATTGACCACCCATACTTAACTTTCTTATTACTGAAGGCTGCTAGAGAAACCTGAATAGATATTGTGTCACCAGTCTCAAGACACATTTAACCCTCTCCCTGCTGGATTAGACACTGACACTGCTCTTTAGGGCATCTCCAGTTGCCTTCAGCATGGAGTGGGTTAATTAAAATGTCTTACCTTAACTAAACTATTCCTTCAGCTCTTGGCACTTTGAGCATGCATTAGCATGAAGTCATGTGCTTTATATTTTTGGACTATTTATTGTTTATTATGTTACAACTTGTAATACAAGTCATCCACTATGGTACTGTAGTGAAGATAATCATTATTATATTAATACATGTTAATCACACCTGTTGACTATCCATATTTAACCTTCTCCCCACTGAAGACCACCAGAGAAGCCCACATAGATCTGTGAGAAGGCTAACAAACAATGTCAGTCTTCCTGGTTAAATACTTTTATGATCGCTGAGTGAATGTATTATTATTAGTTTTTATCAACCTGTCATCTAACCTTCTCCATGCTACAGGCAATCAGAGGTGCCCTATGTACAGTGAGTACAATGTTTATGGGTATACACTGTGTTTGTATCTACACCAGCAGTGTGGCGGGTAGCTACATAGAAAATATATATTTAATATCAATTCATGTTTGTTTTTAAGTTCCTCAAGTCAGTTAATAAGTCCGGCAAATAATTATGCTTGAATGATACTACATAATATACCCTGACAGAACCCGTAACATAACCTAACAGAACCTATTCATGGTTGTGTACAGAACCTGATGAAGCAAAAATATCATGTCGTGCATTAACACCTGTATACATCCAAACATGAGACAGGTTGCAGGTATAAATTGCGGGTCCAACAGAGATTACCCTGGTATCTTTTTATCAAGCGTAAACACACAATAGAAAAACGGAAGTCTCTATCTCACAGTCGCACTACAGGGATGTCAGTATCTGAGCGGGTTTAATCGACTTTGTTACGATAAGTTTTAAAGGTGGCGTGAACCGTTGCACAGTCCACCCAGGGGTGCATAGAGTTACTCCACCTGTCTCATTCAGTGGGAGTGGATCGTGTTATCAGAGATGGGGTATTAAACTGCCGGCGAGAGCTGATCAGTCAGCTGTATCACCAGTAGCTGTGTGTACTGAAACATGGTCTAATGTCATTGTAGCTTTTTTAAGGAAACTTGGAGGCCTATTCTCGAAATGCTCTTACAAACTTCTTAGCCTAAGAATAATTTTTAGCCATACTATAAGAATCGTTAGGTTAAGAAGTTCATAAGAACGTTTCGAGAATAGGTCCCTCATGGATTCCCTATCAATAATGATTATCGTATATGATAGAGACTATTCTGTTTGCGGAAGTTATCTACCGGTAATGTAATAGATAATGTATTTACCTATTACACAGGTGGTCTTATAGAATTACAAAATAAAATACTTTTCAAATGTTTAAATACGGTAATGGTTTTGAACAGGTAAGATAATGATGGTATATACGATTTTTTTGTATTTGATTATTTGTCATTGACAGTGTAGACACCGTAGACAGTGTTCATTGATATCTGGGATCGTAAATAGTTTATCGATCAACTCCTATGGTGCGATTGTAATAAATGTTAAAGGATGATAGTAATTGCTTTATTGAATCTGTGAATGAATGCATCATTGATTAGGATCTTTGCTAATCATTGATTTGGAGATGAAATATTGAACAACTTCTGCTTACATGCATTGAGATACTATCATTTAATGGTTCAATAACATGAGACATGTTCTGAGCTTAGTGCTGTAATACTGAAATGTGTCTGTATGTGTGTGCATGTGTGTGTGTGTGTGTGTGTATGTGTGTGCATGTGTGTGTATGTGTGTGTGTGTACATGTGTATGATTTATACGTGTTTGTGTGTGTGTGTGTGTGTGTGTGTATGTATGTGCATGCATGTATGTGTGTGTTGTATATGTGTGTGCATGTGTGAGCTTATTGTGTGTGTGTGTGTATGAGTGTGTGTGTGTGTATGTGTGTATGAGTGTGTGCATGTGTGTGGGGTTGGGGATGAAGGGTGTGTGTGTATCTTGGTTGCTGATATTTTTAAGCAGACACATTATTCTTCAATGTCCACACTGTGCTCCTAAATCTGTTCAATATCCATATACCGTACGGTATGCTTTTATGAATCCATTATAACATCTACACAGGTATAGAAATACTGAGACACATATAGAGCACTGTCACGTCACCTCTGTTGCTATCTTAATGTCACCCAATGCACGGAGTACACATCCAGGAAACACCTGGAAACACCTTTGTTGTGTGTTCATGATACCCATTGCAGTCCATTGCAGTCCATTGCAGTCCATTGCAGTCTATTGCAGACCATTGCAGTCCATTGTAGTCTATTGCAGTCCATTGCAGTCCATTGTCCACACTCCACTGTTCATTGTAGTAGATTTGTCCCCCTGATAGTATTTCGTATTGCATTACAGACATTACAGGGTTTATTTCCTGGTTCAACATGCAGCAGTGAGAGCTAAGCCCATTAACTAGTCCATGAGCCAGACAACTTTTGACTACCAAATTTGAGGGCAAGTCGCCACTATGTTTTTCAGTTAGCCCAAGGTGTTGTCCACATGAAAACATGTGATGGACATTTGAGTTCCACAGCTAAACCCATTTTGGCGCCAATTTTTCCAAAATGGCGGCCAATTGGCACCATATCTCTTATATTTGGTCATAACTTTTACTAGGTAGGTTGTAGTTGCATGCAGTTCAATATTTAGAGAAAATGTCCAAATTCTTTTCTTTTAACACCATGACACCAGTTCATGAAACAATTCATATCCACTACATACTCGGTGACTATTAACACATAGGCTACTAGCTGACTAGGATGGATGGCCTATGAACGCTTCATGTGGAATGTTTCCCTCAATTAGTCAATATAGCATGTATAGCTGCAGAACTGTAGTTATAAGATGCCCCGTTTAACTATTTTGCTATCGATTATCATTCTGGCATCCTACTTTTACATGTGTATTGATATATATATGTGTGTCGCTCACCACAGATACTACATGGAAGTACGCATGTTCGAGGGTGGCAATGCCGCCTTCTTCACGGTCACCGCGCGTCAATACACCACCAAGTTCACCGCAACCATGACCGGATACGCAAAGGAAGAGAAACAGGAAGTGCAGTTCACGTCAACGGTCGTCAAAGAGGTTCAGGTATGTCGTCATTTCTCAATGAACTGGAGCTTAGAACCTTCTCCCTGCTGAATTGTTCCATTGTGCATGTGTTTTGGGCATATATATATATATGTCTGCAGCAGTGAGGAGGTTAATATCACGGTTCGTCGGTTTATGCACAAGGAACTGAAACCTGACACTCCCGTAGCACTGCATGAGTATTGCAATAAACCTCTGAGAACCGGATATGATACCAACAAACCAATAACAGCGACAGCAATTGTAACCGTTAACGGAGGATGAGTGATAGGGTGGTACTGATGGACCAAAGATGATAGCTTCCAAGAATGTACGTTTAGACCACCTTAGATATTGGTTGACCAGATATGGTACCAAGAAACCAATAACTCTAACTGTCTGCTGTTTTAAACCTGCACATATATGGTGGTACTGACAAACCAAATGAGGCAACTTCCAAGATTGTACGTTTAGACCACCTTAGAGTTTCTCAGCTCTATTAACCCTCTCCATGCGCAAGGCAACTGGAGATGCCCTAAAGAATAGTATGTGCCTAATCTAGCAGTGAGAGGGTTACCACTGGTTACCAGTAAGTCCAATGTGTAAGGTTGGTGTTAGCTTAGGCTTGTCACGTCTGAAACTGACATTATTGCGATGACCGTTGTCTATTGACAGACAGTTGTCGTGGACAGTTCCGGTTTCAAGACGGGCGTAGAGGAGGTACAATCTCTGAACGTCGCAGGCAACACCGACATCAAGTTCAGACTGGGAATGCTGAAAGTCTTCTCAGGTAATAAACAATAATATGTATATTTACTGTCCCCTAAACACCAGAAAGTGTCCATGAATGCCACATTATCATCGGGTCAATGGAACACTGTTCTATCTCAACCCCCTGTGGAGTATGAAATGAATAGACCCATGGGTATTTATTTACCTAAAGTTGAACTGACTGGTTATACAGGGGTCGACTGTATACTAGTATATAGAAAAAAATAATAATTGCGATTTGATTATGTGTTACCGGTAGTTATTTGATAACTTGTCTCTATCAGACTACATGAAATTTGAGGACTGCGAATCAGACACTGAATTGCTAGTGACATTGCTTGGCGGAATAACGAACATAGTGGAAGATATGAATCTTGAAACTTGGATAAAGTGTATATATGTTATAGCAACAAACATTAATTCATGGAACCTACAGTTTATACTACACTTGTAAATTTCACAAATGTTATATAACAATTGCATATTGTATTATGTTGTAATGTAACCATGTCATTTTCATACTACTCTCCGAATGTATATTGGAGGAAATAAAATCTATCTATCTATCTATCTATCGATGTATCGTGGTAAACTACTGATAAAAAATAAACAAATAAAACAAACGAAAATTAGACCTTTATTTCAAACCCCCCGAACATGTATTGTAAATAATGTAACAAAGAATATACTAGTATATTTTCATTTCAAAAGCTCAGGAACTTTATTGTGAACATTGTAACAAAGATTGTACTTTTACTTAATTCAGAACATCAGAAAATGTATTGTAAAAAGTACAACAAAAATTATACTTCCATTTCAAGACCTCAGGAATTATAATATTGTACAAAACATTGTAGAAAAAGATTGTCCTTTTTTTTTCAAAACTTATACTTCCATTTCAAGAACTCAGGAAATATAGTCTCAAGACCTCAGGAAATATAGTCTATTGACGAGTATTGTACAAAACATTGTAGAATAAAATTGTCCTTTTTTTTCCCTCAAAACTTATACTTCCATTTCAAGATCTCAGGAAATATAGCTTATTGACGAGTATTGTACAAAACATTGTAGAAAAAATGTGTCCCTTTTTTTTCAAAAAAGGAAATTCAATTTTATTGAAATATTTATCCTCCCAAGGATATTTTCGAGTCCTATAGCGCCTCAAATCCAATGTGGATCTTGTACTGCCCTCCTGCACCTTACGCGCACCTTTCTCGCGAACATCACGCCCCCATGTTGATAGCCATCTGCATTTCCGGAGTGAGCTCAACTGAAAAGAAATGCATATTCATCAGACTTTATATAAATGGTCACATTGGATTACAAATACTGCAGGACTACACATCTGCAATGCACCGTTACATATGTAATTTATTACAACGACTCAGTGGCCAGGTTCAACTGGGTTTCCTACTGAGATAAGAGTTCATGATAACTACCATTTCATAGGACGTGTTATGAATACAAGTATTATATTTATATCCATAAAAGTCGAATGTAGTCAAACCTATATATATTTTTGGTCGAGTTAATTTAAATGCACATTCACGTATCGGTTCAAATGCATACATTGAATTACATATAAGTACTGTATTTTGTTATATTAGTAAGTTCTGTTCAATTTAACAATCGTAGCGATCAAGAAAAGTAGTTCATGCAAGTGGACTGTAAAACGGACTAGAAATCAATTGCAACGGGGATCAGTCCAGTAAGCCCACGTGATCTCGCTTACCAGGTCCCGGACAGCACATTCCGAGTTTGGTCGCCGGCATGATCCCGATCTCTTGGCACTGGAACGGAAGTAGTTTCTCTCTCATTTCCGCCAGCTCACCTCCCGCCATCTCCCTCATCATGAGACCCCTCATGGCGCCCATCATCCCCCCGGGGCGACCCCCGGTCATAGCCATCAGACCCGCCATTCCTCCCATGCCGGCGGTCATCTTTTTCATCCCGGGCATGGCCGCCATTGCAGTTAGTCCAGCCAGTCCTGACATCCCGGACATCCCGGACGTGCCAGACATCCCGGACATACCGGACATACCAGGCATCCTGGGCATACCAGGCATCCCGGACATACCAGGCATTCCGGAACCAGGCATCCCGGGACCAGGCATCCCGGACATACCAGGCATCCCGGACATACCAGGCATCCCGGACATACCAGGCATCCCGGACATACCGGGCATCCCAGGCGTTCCGGGCATATTCGGCATGCCGGATGAACTACTTCCCATCTTCTGAGTCTGCGCAATCCCGGTTAACATGTCCATGGAATTCAGCATCTGAGTGACCTGTGCGCTTCTTCCGCCCATCATATGATTTCTCAGCAGCGTACTAGGATGCTTCCTGATGTTCACCATTCTACACGCCTGTGTCGCCATAGGACCGCATCCCTTGGAGAAATGTCCGGCCATCGTATATCGCATCATCTGTGGGATATACTTCATGGCTTCGACGCAGCCGTACTGGTTCTTGTAGTAGCTGACCAGGTTCGTCATGAGCTTTTGCTTGCCTTTCAGTTCCATGTGAGAGTAAATCGGACTACCGACGGGGGCGTGCTTTGGCTTCTGCGGCCCCATCCTGCCCATCTGAGACATAGGACCCATCTGAGACATTGGGCCCATTTGAGACATTGGACCCATCTGGGACATTGGACCCATCTGAGACATTGGACTCATCTGAGGCATCGGAGACATGGGACCCATCTGAGGCATCTGAGACATGGGACCCATCTGAGACATTGAACCCATCGGAGACATTGAACCCATCGGAGACATGCCGCCCATCCTGGACATCTGAGACATCCCACCCATTCCACGCATCTGGGGCATGGGGCCCATTTGAGACATCGGGCCCATGTTGCCCATCTGAGACATTGGTGGGCCCACGCCGGGCATATGTGGCTTGACCATTGGGGTCATCTGAGACGCTGTTGGCATGGGCGCAGACGCTCTATACGGATTCTGGGAGGCTAATGAATTGAACCACGGACTGGGGTTGGGGGCGGCCGACGCGTAAGGGTTGTTGGCTGCGCCAGGCTGTCTCCAAGCGTTGTACGGACCGTATTGCTGCTTCTGCCCGAAAGATTGCACTGGGCCTCTCTGCTGTTGGGACTGGCTTTGGAAGGAGTATGCATTAGAGCTAGGTTGAGAAGGGGATCCTGGAGAAGAATTGGGGAAACTCACTCGCTGGTCAGGCTGCACTCCAGCCATGAAGACCGGAACTGACCCGCCTGTCTGGCCGAACTGGTTCATTCCATTTTGACCCTGTTGGCCGAAACCGGTTTCTGCAAGAATCAGCAAACACGGGCTTAGTGATATGTAGCAATGTTCATGCTTTTAAAATTAATTTATTATGCCATTTGATATTTGTATTTACTGATTCGCACTAGAAAATACCTCTGAAATACATACTGCCACTTAGAACTATTAAAGTATTTGGTTATTGTTGTTGTTGTTATTATTATTATTATTATTATTATTATTATTATTATTATTACTATTATTATTATTATTATTATTATTATTACTAGTATTATTATTATTATATATATACTAGTATTATTATTATTATTTATTTATTATTATTATTATTATTATTATTATTATTATTATTATTATTATTACTATTATTATTATTATTACTATTACTATTACTATTATTATTATTATTATTATTATTATTATTATTACTATTATTATTATTATTAAGATTATTATTATTATTATTACTATTACTATTGCTATTATTATTATTATTATTATTATTATTATTATTATTATTATTATTATCAGTCTGTATACTCACTCCCTGCCTGTCCAATGCTCTGAAGAAGCGCAACTGAAACAAACAAGTATTTCGTTAGGAAGTCCGACCTGCACAGATGTGTATGGTTATTTTGGAGTAGTTCTTAGCTACAACTGCAAAGTACATTCACTTGAAATACATAAAATCATGTTTGAACTTCTAAAAACATTTCCACCGCTGTATGGTAGACACATTTCCACTGCAACCCCCCGATCATCCTCGAACACCAGGCTATAGTATGACTACAAATAACCTCCCTCAAATACCATGGGATCTAGTGTTATTATATCTGGAGCTTCGTATTTGAACGCAAGTTCACGTTCAATAAACCTAAAACGTAAAAACCGATGTGCAAACTTTGGTATGAACCGCTTCGCGGATTCATACAGTCCGCACGTTTTGTACGTTCATACCTCGATGAACGCAAAATATATTCCAGTCAATCCTTAAATTAATTCACAACGTAGTCCTATGTTATAGGTTATATAGCAAAATGAATAATTCAACTAACATATAACTGACAACTCCATTAAAACTAAGCGTGCATATGACAAATGGTGATAATCTAATTATAATAATATAATGATATACATGTGTAATACATGCTTGCTATTTAGTTTATCATCATTGCTCATATTAGTAAAGTGAATATAACCGTAATACCTCTTAACATAGAATAACTGGTTTCTTGTGTTACGAAAGCATTATACAACGGGCCATTGTTACATACCGCGATGCAAACTAGGTATAAAACATTACTCGTTAGAAAACATGTATGAATAATCACGGTATTTCAACGAAAACAAAGAGAAACACACAAAGTGTTATGGTGTTAGTAATATGTTTTCAGAAGTCTGAATTGCGTGATAAGTTGTACCAATGACGTGTTGCCACGGTCGAATGGTCTTTTAGGTCGATGAACTTTTAAGCCTTTATAATAGTTTCACACACTAGGCCTACCTGATGCGTAGATCTAGGTCTACAATTGTCATTATTAATTTTCGCTATTGTAAAATATATCGGTATAATATTTGTTTTTAATTGTTGCTGGTGAGTAAATCTGACAACATTTTTAATCTGAGTAATTCCTTTTATAATTAAATTCTGTAAAGTTTCTTGCAGGATAAAAAAAAAGCCCAACTAAAGTTAAATTCATAATAGTTTGAATGACAGCTATCCTGACAGTGACAGGTCGAGTAGGTCACTGCGCATGACAGCGACTAGGTCACCGAGACAGTTTGTCAGGACGTCACGATTTCTTCGCGATTTTAAAAACAAATTTGACATTAATTGTAACAGATTTCTTTGAAAATTTTAAAGAAAAACTGCCAAGAAAGCAACGCAATTTATGTCGTGAAGTATTCTTTGTTGATCAATGTGTTGACTTGACTATAGCCTACATCATAACTACGTATTTAACTAGAGCTGAACATACAGTGTATATACAAATTGAAAAATATGAGAATTATATTACTTTAGCAGGACACTTCATCTCCAAATATAATTTTCAAAAAATGATGTGATTAAAGAAGGGTTATGAACATAGAACACTATACTATGGAACTCACATTTTAGTGCTTCAGTTTTAGCAAAACCAAACAAGAATGTGAAATGTTACGAAAACTAACGGGATTCAACTTTTAATTTGTTTTGTACAATTTAGGTATGCCATAATCTACGTATATAGAAAATTTGACAGTTGTAAACCTTCCCATTTTATTAATAACGACATACAAAACTTCATTCGCCATTTTCTCAAAAACCGTTGTAGTGGGAGTTGGTTCTCAGGCGATGAGGTGTGCTGGTGTTAATAACAATCACTACTGACACTTATATAGATCAATTATATTTATTTTCTTTCGCCCAACCATACACAATCTCAATATGTTTGTATGTGTATATTGGACATGCCTGTTGCTCAGAACTATTGTAGCTACAACTATTGTAAGGTCAACGCTTTCTATTTAATTGTGGCGGGAGCCCAGTTACAACTATCGTTTCTCCAAGCTCTCTTAGCCGCTAAGGGACCATAGCACTCTCGTTGCCGATAGCTAATGCATTGCTAAGATAGCCTATGGTCCATTAGCGGCTAAGAGAGCTTCGAGAAACGATACCCAGACCGACTAGCCAAACTATAAAATTATATATATATTTAATTTTTCGACCCCTCGAGCCAAAATGGTGTCACAAAAATCCGTAAACCATGGATTTAATTAATCATGGGTTTAGTGACAGGGTTAGGGTTAGGGTTAGTGCGTCATCCCGCGGAGACCAGAAGGTCGGTGGTTATAACCATGTCCACGTCATGCCAAAAATCATTACAAATTCATGTTTCTTCTTTTACTTCTCAATGGTAAAATGGATAACCCTAAATAAGAGCAGAGAGTGTGGTATTAATGTCACAACTGCAACAGAATATTCTAGTAAAGTAGCACCAGTCGACGGGGCTCTGGACTAACATATGCCCGACGTACAGGGGCAAGTTAAATTGCACTGCGGGCAACCTACTTTTTAATATTGTACACCTTTAGTGTCTTTGCTACTGGCTCTGCGGGCAAATAACTCAGAATGTTAGTCTGGAGCCCTGGTTGGTTCATGTATGAGTAGCCAACGTAGAGCATGAACTCGGTTACGAGATTACGAAACATTTTTGGGTAAGATTTCTTGTTCAGCTCAGTCTTATTCCTAATCTTATTCACACGTCTCCATATATAATTTCAGATTTGAAGAGCATGAAATCGTACTCTGAATTGTACTTGCTGGATTTTTATTCAATTCGTTATAAATAAACTGACTTATTTTAAACCAAGTCGGGAGTCACGACACAACACGACACGAAATTATACTAATTGTTGTTTTTGTAACAGTGTCAGAGACGACTAGTCAATAAGCCGTCACACTGATTGTCAAAGAAATAGTTCAGATACTAGTTATACCTGTCATTACAAGACAAGATAAATGACAGAATACACGACAATCTCAATGTTTGCCATCTGGAATGTCACAAACTACGGTCGTTTATATTTAGCTAGTCTCCTACTAAGAATAGACATAGCTTTAAACAACAGCATACGACGTTATTTGAACGGTCGTGACATACGAGTATACTGAGCGGCGAAAGTTACGCGACAATTAATGTGAACAAGTTCCCCATCAGACTGCGACAATCATATATCACATTATACCTACAAATATATAGTGTCATTAAACGACCTGGCAACTCATAAAGGATTAGCCACGAAACGACATTAGAGGTGCGTTAAATTATAGTACAGGGCTGAGTAAGGCGCCTAAAGCTGAAGTGGTTTCATGTCTCATGCACGATTCAGACGACAGTGGCTATTTTGGAAAGCCGGTTGCACGCGCTTATGTCTTTGAACGCACCCCAGCTTTTATTAGAATAAATATTGTATTTTTAGAGTAAATAATTAATCCACGAGTAGAACAATGGATACCAAGCAGAAATTAATGCAATAAAAACGTATGTGTGACATTACAGCCATACTATTAATGCTATGAGTAATATAATACACCAGACAATAGCTGTCATGAAGAGAGCAATTGCATCCAGATTTAGAACAATATCTGCAAAGGAATGCGTTATTGACAACTTTGTACACCGCTTACAACACAATGAAGGACATTTGTCGGAGGATATTTTGGAAAGGACATTATTACAAAATGAAGAATTGACTCTGTGAACGTGTTCTAAATATAAAATTCTTCTATACTAGTATATATTATTGTGAAAGTTAGTTTTCTTTTCTTTTCTTTTTAATTTTCTTTTTTAATTTAGGCGAAATGGGAAACATTCATGAATTTATCTAACTGTCATCCTAAAATCAGTTTTAGTTAAACTTTTGAATATTCTTGCACTATTATCAATTTATCATACAGACAATCCACATAGTGGTAATACGATTTATAGATGTGTAGGCCTATAGTTATTGTAGGAAAGACATGTGTATTCGTAGTTTCCATCATGGCTGTCATATTTCTTATTCAGCCATGAGTAGGGATATACCATATAATACCCTCCTCACATTTCATTCAAAAGACCCCATAAATATTTTGTAATTATGCAAGTATCGTAAATTAATAGGCATGTTTCTCAGTACGAGTTGGTGGTACAGTGGGAAGTATCTTCCGCGTTAAACAGAACATATTCGAATTCTGTTCTCATTAATTCACAGGTTGTGTGACATGGAGAAATGCAGTATAGATGACTCGTTTTTCACATCTACATGTATACAAGACCGATTGTCTAATGATGTCAATTTGGATGAAAACAAAATCCATGAAGATGTAGCCGGGTGTGATATAAGATGAGAGCTCCTACTGGTCTCGGCCAACGAGGTTACCCCTTTGACTCATTCAGTATCACAATCGAGCAACTCGGGTTCGAATCCCAGGATCGGCATGATCCTCTGTTACAAATACAAAACAGAAATAATATTTACAGGAGATGCGAACAAGATATTACAAGAAGTCATTTCCTCGTCCAGCTTGGTCGGCGATGTTGTGAGAGAAATCTCGGAATTTTCATTTTTTCCTCGATTGATTATTTGCTTCATGTCCACGAAACAACACATCTCACACATCTGTGAAACATGTTACTTCCACCTCTGAATAATTGGATCAATCAAATCTGTATTCTACTAACACAAGCAAGGTACACATCGTGATATAGGCGCTGCAAGTGGGTCGAATTCTATTTATAGACGTACCCAGTTTACTGATTTTGGTGATAAGCGTATAGGTGA
>JAVCKZ010059819.1:0-15687 GCA_034780755.1 Lepetodrilus elevatus
TGGCACTATACCTATACATGTGCCATAGTAAGTATAATGAAGTTGATGTAAATATTAAGAAAAATATCCAGGAAAACGTCCATATTTCAGGCGATAATAGGCCCGTAACCAGTAGAGGTTTTGATGTAATATTCAACTTTTCCCCAAGATAAAAAATTGGTATTGGCATTAGAACAGATCAGTTTGCTACTTGTCTTTAAGTTGATGATGAACAGTTAATATTAATTTGATAATATTAATTATAAGAATTTGAAAATATGGTCTGATCAATTTACAATACTAAATATTTATCAATAGCTTCTCCAGTTTGGTTAAACATTTTTTGTTCACAATTTTATTTATCAGTTTGACAAACCCAGTTAGTATATATTTTATTTGTGGATATTTTTACAAGTAGTTCTACAAGAAGTAATTTATGGGCGATTCTTCATTCAATTTTACCATTTTTCAAATTATCTTTTTTATCTTTCTTTAAACCGAGTTAATCCTCATATTCCATGCTGTTCATCGTGTGCATGCGATGTTTCACTTTTCGGTGATATTTATCGTGAGACGACCGATTTGTGCACCTCGATCCCCAGCGTCTTCACAGTCTGATATTCACAGAAATACGACCGAGAGGAAAGTCGGCCGTCGCACAGAGGTGCTAACGCTCAGGATTCTCCATTCGGTCATAAAATGGCGAGAATTGATTGTATACTGTGCGCGGAGAGACAAAGGTGCTGTGTCTGAAGGATTTGTCCAAATAACAAAAAGTTGCTGCTAAACACAGCGTGTTTGATCAGGACAACTCTCCAGGCTGGAGGAAGCGTTTTGTTTGCCGGAGGTTTGCCGACACCTGCTGGAGTGGGGTAATCCCACGTAGTAGTGGGTCACGTGACCACCATCGGCCTTCAGCCGCATTGAACTCGCCTTTAATATTAGGTTAGAGATAGAGACAATTTGAATTTGCATGTCGTTTTTATATTTATGTCTCATTTTCAGCAGTGCTGTCAAATAATTTTGAATTTAACCAAAATGTCAGGTGTGTTTAACGTGGATGAAGAACGTGTTGAATTGGCATGATGATTTTTATGAAATTTGCATTCATTCCAGATTAACAAATATTTGAATCTTTTTAAAAATAAATTTGGATTGCACAAACAAGTCAGTTGAATCTGCTTCACCGTTAGTCATTTTAAAATGCAAAGTTCGATAAATTCAACATATCGACCTGACAATGTCCGTGTCGCTCGGTACAAGCTTCATGGACTATTTCCGAAGTCGTCATCCGCCGATAAACGCTGTACAGCTGATTACTGGCGTGTTTATGAGCTGTAATAGGTGGTTAGTGTAACGGGGCAGAGTAATCTGATGGCCGTGCGCTACACAGGATCCCGCCACTGATCCCTTCCTGGACAAACAGTCTTAGTGCACAGTATAAACAACTGGCAAGGAAACATTCACTGACGTAAGGTTAAACATGTTTTCCGTGGCACATTAGGCAACAGTTGGAAGTTAACGTTCAAGGTGACAAGACCAACCTATGTTTTGGGCTTGTTGACTTGCTTTTTTGGTCCGTTTTAATTTCGATTGTGAAGTAACTTTATAGGCATCGTTTCAAATTAGTTTTGAAATCCTTAATGAAAGTACAATACAATTTAAGATGTTAGAAAATATTTATTTTCCAATGTCATGTATAGTCAAGTTTGCATCTATTATAATATTCAAACTAGTCATGGGTTAGCTGGCAGCTCTTATCAAAGATGCACATTAATTTCTTTTTCTATTTTTCTTTATTAATTATTATTTTTTACATTATTTATTTTAAAACTAAAAACAATCATTACTAAATGTAGCAACAACAAATATAAATCCATTGTCTTTGACAATATTAGTGAGCTAATCTTGAAAGCTGCTCTGAACCCAAATTCAACCAACCAACCAACCAACCAACCAACCATCTTTGACAAGGAATAGCAACGTGGTAATGACTGAGAGCTGTGTGGAAATAAGCATAACAATGACCTGAGATTCCTGAAACACCCTGCATACGTTTCTGTAGAGCAAGTAACGTCTAGGAGGATCGTTATGAAGAACACATGCACTGCATTGGCGGTTCTGACCACCCCTTTTAACCCTCTCCATGCTAGAGACAACCAGGGATGCCATAAAGTGCAGTACCTATGAACCCTCTCCCTGCTGAAGGCAACTTAAGTTGCCTGATCACATGCAGAAATAGAACACTTTGATATTATTCAGCAGGGAGAAGGTTAAACAGTGTCTTCTTTCTGACTGCAAGTTTCATATTCTAGGTCAATGTATGTAACAATAGCGTAATAATTGTATTACAGTTTACTAATGCTGTTCATAGACATCCTATTCATGTTTAATGCATACAAATGCAGCCTATGTTGTAGCTAATTGACCGCACATACACTTGATACACTGAGGACAAGACCAGACAGCGGCAGTGTTGTCATGCTATTCCATCATTACGGCCACCAGAACTTGTCTCTACATAGAACAGATGTCATGTTGAAGCTACGGCTTTTCTCTATAGAAAATTATTACCTAGAGAAGAATATAATATAGAACATTAATGTTGTCTCTACCTAAATATGTATTCATTAGGATGTAATCCATTAATTTCTGTCATGGAAAGAAAATAAGTAAATCTTTATTAATAACTCATATAATTGTCCATGTTCTTGAACTTCTTGTGTAATTATCGTGACGTATTATTTATACGTCATTGAAAAATTATTCGATATGATACCTCTGACTGTAGCAGGTATTTAATCTTAAAACAATGTTGTTTTCTAATTAGTTTTCTCAACAGTAAAATAATACCTCCAACCTAAATTTGTAGATAAATATATTGGGTGGGTTTCTATTTTTAGGGTTTTCATTGAAAATATCACATCAAACTTGCCGTTATTTTGTTGGGTAGGTTAAGATTATCTTATATTGTACAAGTAATAGTGAATTAATGGATATTTGTCATGTGCAATATTATTTTTTTAATTGTCTTAATGACGGAGATAACTGTCGTTGTCCTATAGAGCCATGATCATGACTAACCCAGTCTGTATCGGATCACGAAACCTTTCCAGTACGATTTCATGATCACGCTCAGATTTTAAATAGGTTTTGTGGACAAAACTGAGTGGATCATGAAATCGTACTGAAAGAGTTTGGTAATCTGGGGAGGGGAGGGGGGAGTTAATGAAGGTGATCCAGTATGCAACTGACATTTTGTAAACAAACAAGTCTTGGGAGGCAACAGTGTGCAATAGTGTAGATTACTCCCCCCTGATAAGACATCACAATTGGTTGGTTGTCACCCTTGACTGACATGACAATGTGATTTGTGTGTAGTCGTGTGCTCACAATCACAGCTTGTATCGTCGCTCAATCGTATTCAATTAGCCTTTTGGTCTTGTATTGTGATTGTTCGGGTCCAATTGTTTGTATCAGTAGTTACAATTAAATAAAATTTATTTTCCGTATAGTA
Organism: Lepetodrilus elevatus; assembly: GCA_034780755.1. Lineage (NCBI taxonomy): Eukaryota > Metazoa > Mollusca > Gastropoda > Lepetellida > Lepetodrilidae > Lepetodrilus > Lepetodrilus elevatus. The sequence continues at coordinate 3,497 of JAVCKZ010059819.1, forward strand.
TTTTTTTCATCTTCTGAATTTTACCATTTTCTCTATTTTTTCACAGTATTTACAAGTTTACAATATTTATCTTTATTACTTTATTTTTGTGTGTGTCTGCTTTCTAGCCCCACACATGGTAACACGGAACTACAGACTCGACCATGAAGAATGTTTTGAGAACGATGAAAGAGAATCAGCATTGCCCTAGCTTTACGATTATGTTTAGTTTTCCACAGAAAGATTTGTGGTGGAAAAATGCTGGAATGTACAAATATTGATCATATGTTATTTTCAATAAGGTTGTCAACTTAAGCACGGCCCATTAAATTGCCATATTTACTATAATTCACAATGACAGTTGCAGAATACAATACTGATAGATTTAAATCAGTATAAATGCCGTTCACCTGAGCACACCGCCTTACCACTTTGTTGGAAACTGCTATTGTCATGAGCAAACAATATTAATCCTTTTTTCCCTGAAATCTCTATTGCATGGCTGTCAGATGATGAATGTACGAACATATCAAGATTTGAACAGTTACATTCACACATCAGTGATTTCCACACAGCGTGTTGACTGTCCTAGTGTGGCTGTAGTCACATTATTTGGGGTGTAGCATTCATAATTCATTGAAAATGTTCCTTTGAACAGGGTTCCATTGATGTTTGGAAACTTGCTTACTGTAAGCAACAGGTGGATTTAGCTAGGTTCAGTGGAGGTGACGTATACTGTCTAGTACTAGTATTGTACTGTTAGGGACTGATATTTCATTGGTATACCCGGTACTAGTATTTGGAACTGGACAACATTTTATGAATGAAGCTATGTTGTATTTTTAAAAAATAATAATGTATAGTAAATGATATTAACCAAGTCAAGCTATAATTAATATTGAAATCATTAATTTTTAAAACACATTAGCATACTGGTAATCAAATTAAACTATTTTTAACAAAATCATTAAGTCACCTTACAAAAACTAACAGTACAATGTACATTAAACATTTAATCATTGTTATCATGAAGCCATTATTAATGGCTATTGTTAGATTTCTAATTCATTATGAATCTATCTGTGATATTCATAAAGTTGACAATATTGTCGGTTTCTCTTGACACCTCCTATCATATACATGTCACTGCAGTATCTCTGTGTCAAGCAGACCTCCCTGCTTACCTACGACTGTTGTGCTATACTACAGATTGCCGTAACCTGCCGATGTCGATGTCGCGTCACAGGTCAGGGTCGTACACCTGTGATCGGAGGATCTCGTACTACAGACCTATAAGCACTGTGTATCTGACTGACGGCTTTATTAAAGTCAAATAGTGAAGCCATTGATACAAGATCAGGACTCTTTGTAAAGTCTCCTTTCCTCCTTTCATTCGATTGTCTGATTATGGAGATCATAACACCGATGATAGTAGGAACATTACTTGTAAACTTTCCTTTCATTTGTTTCTTTGATGGATGATTTTATTGAATTCTTTGAATAGATATTTTTTTCTATATATTTTTTTTATGTATCTGTATTGCACATTTGTATACATAATGTTATGCACTTACCATACCAGCTTATATATCAAAACCACATTTATAATGTTCTTTTCTAGTGTGGTATGTCTCGTCACGTATGGGTGAAAGATTTCCTCTGTGATGTAAAACAATAATTCACTCATTTGTATGGTTTGTATTACCGGTAGTAATTAGATGTATGATGATTATATATATTAATGGAATGTCTATGTACATAAAACTATAAGAAACTATACTATTAGTAACCTGGAAATGTTTCCCATTTGAAACATGCAATTAAGCAAAGTAAATTGGTTTGTCGTTAATGATCATTGTTTGTCAATAGTGAACTGACTGGATATTCTTGTGTCTGGTAAAATATTGCCATTGCATATTGTTGTCACCATTGCATATTGTTATGTCAGGTAACATGTTTCCATTCATACTGTTATATCAGGTAGCATGTTATTGCACGTTGTTGTGTCTGGATGGTCATCATCGCGACTGATTGATGACCAGGCTCTGACAGGGGCGGTGTTGGGGTAGGGGATAAAGGGTTCAGTGATAGCCTTCTATCCCGCTACTTAGTAACCTGAGCTCCTGCTACTGTCTACGGGTGCACTTCATTAAAGCTGGCCATGTTGACAAAGTCTGAGATTTACTCTCGCTCTCTAGTGGTGGAAATCAATATATCCCGTAGAAAGCCACCCCTTACTGAGCTGTTTGTACCTGACTTAGACCCATTGCAGCCGGTCTGCTGCCCGTCTGCCTTTTGTGTGCACATGCTGTCGGTTTCACATTTGACCTCTGACCCATGACCAATCCAATGACAGTGTGTGCGCCTTGCAGCCAATCGGTACGGAGAATGCTGATGCACTGAAGTGTTCTGTCAATGGTAAGCTGATAGCCAGGTGGGACCGACTGTTGGAGTACTTTGTAGTTGGCCGTGTGACATGTCTTCTGCCGTGTCACGTCTACTTGTGACGACAGCACTCCAGCTCCTGTGAGGCCCTGTTGACTGTCACTGACTGGACTGACTGCAGTCACTGTCTGCAGAAGTCACTGTCTTCTCCAGTCACTGTCCTGCAGACACGCATGTGATAGAGACAATCGGAAGACGCTAGCCTGTTCTACTATACTATCTGTGTGAGATCAAATGTAGGATTACGGTTGAGTGGCATAACCAGGTGACTGAACACACGCCACAATGGAGAAGGGGAAAGGAAGCATCCCCCTCATATTTTCAGGAATTCAAACCTTGGATAATATTCCAGTGTTCAGAAACAAGTTCACTGATGCGTGTGACAAGCAGAACACTGTGGCTATCTCAGGTAGGATTTCATACACGTTTCTTGGAAATCGTCTGATTACAGTTGACAGTGTGGACATGCTCTAGACGTTTCATATTTTTGGTTTCCTCTATAGTTGCACATCCTGTCTCATATTCTATATTTATGACTGGAGATAATACTTCATGTTTTATACTTTAATTTGCTTTATACTTTAATTTGCACAAGTTTTAATAAATTCAGAACTAAATGCATGTTTTTAATTCAACAGGTTATGTGCAAATGTATAATTTTCATATATCCATAATGTGACTCAGTATTCCTGAATGATATAGTAAAGTAAAACTATAAATTTTAAATCTGAAAATGGTTATATTACGTAATTAGTTTCTGTTATAGAAATTGTGATTGATGCCTTATTTCTTGATATTGATTTGTATTTCGTGGCTGAGTCACTATCGAGTCTTCTGTGAATATTGCCTTCAACTTCTGACTCTTCAAAGATGACCACACAAAACAGCTCATTAGTTATGGATTTATGACAAAATTGAAGGGAACTTGTCCAACATGATTTGGTCCAATGTTCTGGTAGTCTGCATATACTATATTTACTAATGTAAATAAACCTTGTCGTCGTTTATGACAGTATGTGTCTAAATTTAAGAAAGCGTGGTTGAGCAAACTCCCAGCATATTTGAAAAAAGTCTGTGTCGAAATCCATGCTGATACAACGGTTATGCTGCAATATATTTGCATAACCTTGTGTTACATTGTCCGTTGTTTCGTTAATTTAGCGCCCTGCACTTTTAACTAGTTCAGAGAATAGAAACGGAAGCCTGGTGTCATTCACCATATATAGATTTACAGTCCGTATATTTAGTTGTAATATTGTGCATGTTGGTGCATTCGTCCTGAAATATCACTCTAGCTATGCTGAGCAAGATCTACAGTTTTGTGATGTTATTGTAAAATGGCATCATGACAATATTTTATCATAGAGAATATAACAAGAAAATTGCTTCCATATACGCAACACTGCAGTTTATGTGTACGTTTCGGTTTGCTGTAATTATTTGTGAAATATTGTAATTTTACTGATTTCTCCTGTGGGAGCACTAACTCTAGTTTATTACTCAGCTCATATTACTATTGATTTGGTATCTATGATACGGACCCATTACACTCTGGTGGAGCGAAATACTACTGTACTATTATTTCAATCTTGGGAATAGAATACTAGCACTATTATGAAGTCTTGTGGATAGACTACTATCTCTATTATTAAAGTCTTGTGGATAGAATTCTAGCACTATTATGATAACTTCATAGAAGGGAATACTAGCACTATTATTACAGTTTGGTGGATGGAAATACGATTACTTTTATTACAGTCTGGTGGATGGGAATACACTATTATTACACTATTTTGAATGGGAACACTATAGAGTTACATCTTGGTGGATATAATACTAGTACAATTATTACATCTTAGTGGATAGCATACTAGTAGCATTATTAGAGCTTGGTGGATAGCATACTAGTAGAATTATTACATCTTGGTGGATAGCATACTAGTAGAATTATTACATCTTGGTGGATAGCATACTAGTAGAATTATTACATCTAGATGGATAAATACTAGTAGAATTATTACATCTTGGTGGATAAATACTAGTAGAATTATTACATCTTGGTGGATAAATACTAGTATAATTATTACATCTTGGTGGATAAATACAAGTAGAATTATTACAGCTTGGTGGATAGCATACTAGTATAATTATTATATCTTTGTTTCAGTATCATATTGTCATCCTGCAAACTTCCCATATTGACTTTAGATACCCATATTATGAGTGGCAACTTTGAGACATTCAGAGACGATGAAGATCAAATTATCTCTTTTTGTACAATCAATTTTGCACAACCAGGTTAAGCATTCATTCATTGAATACATAATGTCAAACAGTGGTTAATGGGCTTTTGATCTAATTTCATGTCTGCACTAGCAGGGGCAAGCTCTCGGTGGATGTAAAGAGTTAGGACAATCTCAAGAAACAAATATGTCCCCACATTCACCTGGGCCAAAGTTGTGATTGATGAGAAATAGGCACTTTATAATAGATGGTGGTATTTGTCCATGCCAAATGTCAATCCTGACAAATTGTTATCCACATTTTACTTGTGACATGTCCTATCTGATAGCCAGATTGCCCTGGGTTTAATGTTTATGACTTACACAGATTACCTCACTCTATCACTTTCTAACCTGCCCTTAATAGGAGTACTCAGCTTTAGTTAGATGTCAGTGAGTAGGTACAGATTGATAGACCTTCAACAGGGAACAAGATCACATTGCTTCTTTAGCATGTTAAAGTCAAAATATTTTCAACCTTGTCATAATTTTGTTTACCGTAATTAGATATGAATGACAGCTTAATGATCGTTGAAGTCAGTTTAATATAAATATATATGTATTTTTTTTAATGTAATAAACAGGAAACAGCAGTGAATATATATTCAGCATTTGAGTGGTGTTTTCTTCTCATATCTTTCAACATTCAAGTTGTACACATATGAAAAGGAAATGTTCGTTGTATTTATGCAGATTAGATATTTGGTGAAGTTCATTTAGATGTACAATAGACCTCGCATATAATGTACTAATTGGTACCGGCTATTTTTGTCCGTTATACGCATATACCGTAATTAGTGTTAGACAGGACCGGGACTTCCAGATTCAGTACTTTGTAGGCGAGTGTCTGGTTTATGCGAGACCGTTGTATGGGAGGTCTACTGTATATAGAAAGAATTGTAGATTCCATAATGTTATTTAGGATAGAATAGCAGTGTACCACTACGAGAACTCACAATCTTTTACTTCCGTTTTCCTATTATCTAACACTCTCCACGCTGGAGGAAACCGGAGGTGCCCAAATAAGCTGTGTCTGTGTCAAATACAGCAGGTAGAGGGTTAAACTATTCACATGGGATGTCAATCACTCGGAGTCAATTAGGGGGAAAAGCCTGTGAAGATGAGAAGACCACATCACCTGAACAGTTCACATGGACGTGATGGACTTTCTGACATTTTTGTGGTAGAATTACTGGTACTTTGCAGTAACAAGCGGATGCCGAGAGCAAACACAGTTGAACTTTAACCTTGTCAGTGTCGCGTAATCAGACTGAGTATTGCTCGTACCAGTAGATACATGGAACACCTATTTACTTTTATTACTTTTGTCAGATGTTGGTGAAATTAATCAAGAAAATGGATTATTGTGATTGTGTCGTTTCTGGGTGATTGGTAATTTTCGATTGGTCCAGTAGTATAATAAAATATCCATTCGTGATTGTCAATTGGTCAACAGTTTAATACAACATATGGAGGACGATATCCACAATTAATTCTCTTATAATTCATCTTTTATTTCTTTAAATAAAGTGTTGAGGTTTTTTTGAAATGGTGACCTATCTGTGACACCAATCGAAGGTTCACGGTCAGTCGCACAGGAATAATGACAATACCTCCAATTGAGCTACAGACCCAATGGGTCCATTTTCCTGCTGAAGAACCACTAGCCTCTATACTGTCTGTACTACACTAGCCTCTATACTGTCTGTACTACACGCCTTTCATCTGGCTGGCCACCTATTTTCTTTAGAGATTGGGGTCAAATGTGTCCTCAGCGTTGATCCAAAGTATATTTATAAAAAAAATAGTAGGACTACAATAGACAGGTTGGTCTCCTGCAGATACTGTTTAAAGTCTGTGTTATCAGTCTGACTGCTGTTTCCTATCTCCCCACCTTGCCTTTGTATGGTGTGATAAGCCGGGGTATGAATGGCTTCATTGTTGTAAGAGATCTCGGTCTTCTGAATATTAGACTGGCAACAAGATATGAATTATGTCACTATATCTGTAGCTTGTGCCACCAAGCAGCATAGGGCCTACTACACATTACTGCTTGAGTGAGTTTTTTTTTTTGCTGATACACATCCTACATGTGGAGTTGGCTTGGGTTATACTAGAAAATGTATAAGTCAATAGGTATTTAATTTGATTGTTAAAGATTAAATAGATTTACAATTTCTACAGTTACTGAAAATGCAATGCAATCTAGCTCAGTCTAGCGCATATATAATTTGTAGTTCTTGTTGTGAAAGTTACCATATTTTAAATACACGTTTGTGACGATGTTTACAGATGAATACCCACAAGAGTCGATTTTGAAACCACCTTTAGAACCCCCCTTTTAGGCATGAATGCACACTGCAGTTATCAGAAAGAAAAGAAAAACACCCTAAATATGCTGAGCTAGCAAAATCAACTGTTAAAGGGATAACATACAAAATTTAACCTAGACATTGGTTGGTTGTTGGCAGTACTTGAACATTCAGAACATACAAAGAATTCATTTACAATTCTTTATCATTTTATTGTTTTAAATATATAGAAAATTCAAAAGTAATACATGACTGAGTAGGGATTTTATGATGTTTCTCTCAGTATTGCAGATCATGTCTGTTTATGTTGGGAGGAAAAACCGAACTCGGTATATACACGGTAGAACACTTTTCAATCATAGAGTCCTAGACTATCCGTATGTCAGAGTACTTTGTATGATATTGCATGTCTAGATAAAGGTCAGCAGACAGACAGATAGGAGATATAGACATGACACTGGTAATGATAGGGTCCGTGAAATGTCAGGCAATGGAGATGGTACGTAGACAACAGGGGTCATTAGCGGGTACACTGCAGGACCATAGGATCCAATAGGACCCATATAGATCCATGGGACCATGTTTAATGTTTCCAATGTTACTGACCTACCGGGGCTAATGTATTTTCTAATTAAGATTCTCGACAATGACATTGAAAGTATTAGTAATTTTTATGGACAGTTTTCTCAAATACGAAATGCCTCCAGTGTTGGTGGTGCAAGAACTGACATATTTGTTAACTCGTATAGATTTTCCACAGTGTTTCATTGCTTGAAATTATGACTCAATTTCATGGGTAATTTTCTGCGTGTTCTGTACAATGAAATGGGTAATGATATAGTGTTATGGATAACTGGAGTATGATTAGCGGCATAATGGATGAGACTGGATGAGGTTAGGGGTCTATTTATGTTGTGGTGATCCACAATAGCTATAATTTCTGTAAATACTGGTTACTGAAGCTCACAGGACTCGCACAATGTCCTCTCTTCTAGAGGTCTACTGCACAGGCTAGTCTTCTAGAGGTCTACAGCACATGCTAGTCTTCTAGAGGTCTACAGCACAGGCTAGTCTTCTATAGGTCTACTGCACAGGCTAGTCTTCTAGAGGTCTACTGCACAGGCTAGTCTTCTAGAGGTCTACAGCACAGGCTAGTCTTCTAGAGGTCTACAGCACAGGCTAGTCTTCACACACAGGCGCATAGCTGGGATATCTTAATATGGATTCACCAGTACCGTACTGTAACTGTTTATGTTTTGTTTAAAAATAAAGTTAGCTGGGGAATTGATGTAGATGCGTCTGGGTATCTGTGTTACGTGTGTATAGGCAGCTACGTGCCTGACAATGTCCTCTCTTTAGTATGTCTCCAACTTACAAGTTAGCTTTGATGGCGCTTATTGTTGAAGTCTTCATTTTACTTCATAGCAGAATACATGGACTATCATACGTGTCACTCGGAATTAACAGAATAACTTGATTTGGCACCAAGGTACAGGAATCAAAATATCAGTGTTTCTGAGAATAAATATGCTATATCCATATATTGTATAAATACCACCAAATTAGGAAACATTTTGAATATGATTTCATCCTCAAGCTCAAATTCTTTATGGAGATTTGCGAAAAAAACTTTGAGTTGAGCATGAAATTATACTCAAAACTGGACAAAAGTCTAATAATGATAATAATAATAATAATAATAGGCATCTGTTTTGTCATGTGATGTTTTTGAGCCTGAAAGTATCAGTAGTGTTGTGCTAAATATTTTAACTATTTAAACAATGCATATTAAACAATTTAAATACATACTGCAGATTAACCTGAACGATTGTGTGTTGGATCTGTCCCACTTGACACATTTTCTTTGTTTTTATCTCCATGTATTTATATATATGCATACTATGGACTTAGATGCATTGATGCACTGGCCCAGATTGTGGATGATAGTAGTCTGAGTGTGCAGGTGTTCACTTGACCAAGCTAGATCTGGATAGAAATATTACCTGAGAATATGATATTTTCACAGACCAGAACCTTTATTCTCAAAGGCCAAGAATATTGGCATATGTGGTACGAGTATTAATTACTAAAAGGAGCATTGTAATAGCAGACAAGGATTTGCTGGGAAGTTTATAGCAATTTTGTCAATTTATCTACCTTTTAAAGGTTGTATTATGGGTTTGTTTTATATTGCAATCAGTTATAAATAATAAAATAGTTCAAGGTTTAATTTGAAATCTGATCAATATTATTCTCGACAAAAAGTATACATATACTTAACAACAATTTTTATTAATAAAGTGCGTCCAAACTTGCAATTTTTGCGTATGGGACGCAGGATTGCGCGTTCGGAGAAACCCTGCATTGAAATGTGCAGCAATTTGGCTTTGAGATGTTAGAGTGCACACAGCACATGGACATAAGATATCTTTCTGTGACTGAAGATGAGGCGGGCTGGGTCTCTTTCAGGACATGTACTCTGTGTTACATCAGAGAGGGGATCCATACAGGTGCAAATACACAGAGCATGTGGGCCAGATTGGTAGACGAGTGGCGCCACCTACAGCCCTATCTCCTCTCCGCAAACTGTCCTGCTCTACCATTGTGGAAAGTGTGGCTAATCGATGTCAATGTTATGTAAGGGTGAGTGGCGGACACTCCCTCTACCGCCGCACAATGTCCCTGCACCTGCCGACATCATGTTTTACATTCACTTCACAAGTTTATGTTCATATTTTGTTTGAACGCGATACGAATTTACATTTGAATGATTGTGGTATTTTTTTCTTTGGGGTACGCAGTTTATTGACGAACATTTGAAAGGAATGTAAATATAGATAAATACGCCAATTATATGGAACTTATGGTGTCTCAGAGTTTATGGATGAAAAGAGTTGTATAAAGCGTATGAATGTTGATTTAATATGGTCTCTCTCAAACAGTTGCAAACCTTTCCAGTGTGAATTGTGTAACTGATGGTTTCTCACACGAGTGAGTTCAGTCTCTAGATCTGTAGATGTTTAAATGATAGATAACTCTAGGCTTTTAGAAAACGACACCAAAAAATCAATAGACAGTGGCATGTGTGTGTTTTGTAATGTGTGAGGAGGCAACGTGAGTTCCGCATTAAAATCCTTTTAAAGTATTAATGAGGACAAGGTGCCAGGCTGTATAGACCTCTAACCAATTACAACTAAACCCAGTTAGTGTCGCTTGACGTTTTCATTCCTGTTTGCAACACTGAAAACTGCAGCTAGAAATATATATATAAAGAAAACCTATGGCATCCAGGAATATTTTCAAAACAATATTTTTCCAAGAATGTGAAGAATACCCATCATCAAATGAATGTACAAAGAGTGGAAGACAGGAAACGTGATTGCTCAATAGAGTTATTGTATCAAATGAAATCCAATGTAACATTGTTGGTCATATGTTTCTTTGAATGATTTAAAGTAAGATAATTCTGTTGTGTTAACTTGATCTATTTCAATCCTTGAGGCTATAGGTTATTGAGAATGTCATGTTGAAAGAATACCATCACTAATCGGATCGGATGGAATCAGTTTGAGGAGGTTTTCCACGTGCCACATGACCTGATGGGCAACTTGCTTGTGCCACAGAGCAAAGAATGCATGAAGCGTTCGTGTCTGATCAAAGGCATTTAATTGTTTGAATATTTCCTCTGTTTGTTGGTATGATTATCTCCCTGTTAGCATCCCGGCTTGTGGACGGTCAGTGGTCAAGTCGGTGGTCAACAGACAGGGTCAACAGTTGGTGGTCAACAGTCGGTGGTCAACAATGGACTTAATGTCTGCATGGGGGGTGTTGAAATGTTGTCTCAGAGTAATGGCTAACCGTAGGCGGTAGAGCCCTCTAGTTCACCTGTAGACGTGTGTGTTTTGTGTGTGTGTGTTCTTTGTTATCTCTCCCAGCTGGATTAGGCAAAGGTGCATCTGTTTAGGACATCTCTGATTGCTTCCAACATGGGGAGGGTTAAATATGACCTGTAAAGGTCCTCATTAAACTGGCTATATCAGCCATTGAGACAACCACAAGGATATTAAACAGCTGCTGTAACGTAGGAGCAGCAAAGGCATTCATATACTACTGAATTGTTCCAGACCATAAGAACATTTCCATATTGTAATTTGATACAGTTATGGTAGGGGTTGATCTAGCTGGATTGGTCAAACCTGTTGGTCATTTTAGCATAAAGCTATTCAAATGAGTAGTTTATCTACTGTCAACACGTCAAAGTGTGTTCAGATGTAAATGTAATTTCAAACGTAGAATGTGGCATACATGTGTGAGGTGATTGGTGGTCAGATGAGACCTCCAGTAGGAAGCACTTGGCACTTACTTTGTGACAGTCAATGAGCCTGTGTGCTCACTTTGTGACAGTCAATGAGCCTGTGTGCTGAGAGTGACACTGACCACATACTTCACTGTAATAACCACTATGCATATTAATAGCTTTACTTTGCTTAGTGTTGAATTTATCAATCATTTAAGGTATTTCCATTAAATTTACTCGCAATGTTTGGAGTTGGTTTTTTTAGATTTCACTCAGAAAGTATAAAGCATATGTACCATCAATATCACTGCGTGAATTTCTATTTTCTCCTGAGTTGGATAAAATCAAAGCCTTCATAGCTCAGCTCATCAGTGGACCCTGTAGGAAGTCATGAATAGCCAGTGGCCTCCTGCTGAACCTCAATTACCACCGCAGAATATATCTACATCTTCAATTGCAGCGCTGGGGGGCGGGTGGTGGCGCAGTTGTAGAAGGTTGGACTTTGGAGCCAAAGATTCTAAAGCTCAATGTCAAACAAAATCAAAATAATACAAAATCAATTGCTCTGCTACAGTACATAGAATTATGTGAAAAACTACAGTTTAATTGGTCAGGATATAGGAGCCGGCTTCGTGGCGTAATGGTTAGAGCATCGGCCCAGACTGCGGAAGGTCGCGGGTTAGATCCCCGGTCGCGTCATACCAAAAGACGTTAAAAGGTGGCACTTGTTGTTTCCCTGCTTGGCTCTCAGCATTAAAGGGGTAAAGCAAGGACTGGCCAGCTCAGAGTCAGTATATTCTGTCTGAGTGGGGTATCATTGTACTATCTGCGACATGATATTCTAAGTGAACTAGCACTATAAAAACTGGTGGAAAT
>JAVCKZ010059830.1:0-15685 GCA_034780755.1 Lepetodrilus elevatus
CTCCTTACCACTACCATAAGTCCTCTCGTAAGTCTTATGGGCCCATAACTTTATGAGAGCTTCGAGAAACGATACCCTGGAGACTAAGTATACATGTATCAGTTAATAACAACTTTTGGGTGGATAAGCATAATTAGTCTCAGATTGAAATTTGTTTGTCCATTATACAGGTCTATCAACTGTGATAATTATGCCTTTAATAGATATTCACCAAAGTCTCTCATCTCAAAAACAAACTTCCAAAAAGCAAAATATCCCATGGTATTTGACAGGGTTAATATAGTCATAATTCCCGGGGATTTAAGGATATTGTGATATGATTTAAACCAATATTTATTCTCATTATTATACACCATACAAATGACACTTCACAAGACATAATGTGGTATGTACTACCCATTATCTGCAACTTGTACTACCAGTGTTACATTCATGTAAACTGGGCTACTATCATGACCTTTTGATCAGGTCCAATAATCACGGTAATCACAACAAGGTCAAGCAGGGTTCAAGGACCGGGACGTGATGAACAGCACTATTCGCAGTCATCAACAGAGTGGGTCATACTTATAAACAGGCATTTTCCTTCTATTGTCCAACAAGGCCCACTAATGAGGAAAGGTCACACTGACATTTTTCACTTCAGAAATGACGTGATCAACAAAACAAATTGTACTACTACTACTACAGTACTACTAATGATACTGATACTAATAACAACAACAATAAACAAGTATTGATAATAACGACCATAATATTTTTAAATACTGATTAAAAAAATAATTAACAATAATAATAATAATAATAATAATAATAATATATATAATAATAATATTAAATTAATTAATAATAATAATTCACAATGATAGTCCTCTGTCAGGCTGTGTGCTAGAATTTAATAGATACATAACGACAACACAATGATCACTGATGATATAATACAGTCAGACCCCGATATAACGCTCTCTGACATAAAAGTTTCTCCACTTACCAGTCAACTTTTAAACAATACAGATTTCCTACTGTATAATTTAACTCAATACAACGGTTATCCGGTTTCTGTTTCCAGTCGGCCAAGATCAAAGAGTAAAGTGTAAATTGTACGTTATTTTGTTCCAATATACTGTGCGACAATCACACAAAGCATGCTCCATGTGCATGGACGTCTCAGTTATTTGATGAACGCTATTCAAATGTTTTCTTGAGTGTTTTTTATTCAATTAAATTCCAACTCTCACTAAATACTATTAACATTTAGTAAACTGCTATGGATTGAGAAACATGGGTTATTGAGTTTCACTGACCATGTCTATGAATAATTGTACACAGTGGCTATTTGATTTGTTATCATAAAATGCAGAAGAATATACTTCAAAGTTAATATTAATTACTCACTAATTGTTAATGTGGAATTCTACCTGCTGTAGGATCAATTTAAGTTACTATCAATATTTATTATTTACATGTAAATGCAACTGTCAAATTTAAATAAATTGAACACCACAATTATAAGATTTAACCCTCTCCCTGCTGAAGGCAACCGTTCATGCCCTAATGAGCAGTGCTTTTGCCTAATCCAGCAGGGAGAAGGTTAAGGTAGGTCAGAGATGGTAAACATAGGCAATCATTTATGTTGTCACCACTGTGGAGTGAAACTTGCACACTGAGATTTACACTTTTGAAATCAATTTTGAAATTGTGTATTTAATTTTGTCATAATGAGTTCCTGCGAGTGTGAGTGACTACACTACATGGGTCATACGTGGGTGACACTACTATACAGACCATGAGTCTCATACCGACCTTTCCTATAACAGGTAGTTCTACAGATCCCCAGGAGTCGGCCGCCCAGTGCACTACGCCACTGAAGAAATCTGCCATCAGAATACCTAAGACTGAAATATGAAAAACATATATGATACCTTTAACAACATTGTTTAATCCATCATGATATATAGAGATTATTAACTGAGCGTCTTTAGATATCTTCTATATCCTGCACATGGATAATCTTTGTATTCGAGCTTCAGCGAGTCTACATAGAGGATATTCAAGTTTTTTCTCTCAAATACCCTGTTTATCTCATCAAGTGGAGTGGGAGTGTCGATATTTCCAAGAGTGGCATCGAGTGGAGTGCGAGAGTCGATATTTCCATGAGTTGCATCGAGAGTCGATATTTCCACAATATTTCCACCTGGTATTTCACTGCATTTAAATAGAGATTATCCCTATCTCCATATGAAAAGATCACTACAAAGTACAATATTACTTACCGGTAAATACATTGAAAACCATAATTACCATGTACTAATTGACTACATGGTTAACACTAGTACATGTACTTGCATGATGATAAATATATAGTACTCACAGGCAGAGGGGATGATGCTGTACCAATTCTCAGGCTGATAGTATCGCACAAGTTGAACAAAGTTGTACGCCATCAACACTATTGTCAGGTAGAAACAAACCACTTCTTGAAGGCGCTTCCCTGAGAAGAAATTTAAAAAAAAAATGTTTTAAAGCCATGTATAACCATAACAATGCAAAACAATAATAACAATAAATAATAATAATAAATAATAATAAATATAACAATAATAACAATAATAATACATTTTTTAAAAAAATAAAAAAAATAATAATAATCAATAATAATAATAATAAAATAATAATAATAATAATAATATAATAATAATAATAATAAAATAATAATAATAAATAATCAGATCATTTTAATAATACTGTTGTACATGCATTGGATATCTACAATGTGCCAGACACAGCCTCTAGGGCATTCTCACAGCTAGTTACATTATTACGGTAGGCCTACTCCTGGTCAATGGACCAGCATGATTCAGTGTACACTTGGTGGTGCTGGGAATCAGTTGGGAGTTCGTAATCGATCATCGGGTACTATCAGATGGCCCCAACTGATCAATCATCAGTTGCATACGGTAATTGGTTTGGTCTTGAAAAAAAAAATTAGTAAATTATACTAGGCTGTGGTTTTTTTCCAAGCATATCTGGGTCCATTATTTAAGTGTTTATTTGAAAGCACAAGACTGTCATTCCCTGGACAAAAATTATCCTAAACTCTTTGGCCAACGACTACTGGTTCACGTAACTATCTTGCCAAACATATACCATGTCACACACGTCAAAATCAGGAAGACCGCTTTATTAGTTTTATCAACAATATTTTATTACAGATAGGACCATTCTTGGCACTCTGTTTTACATGTAACTAATATTTATATACAGTAGACCTTGCATATAACGGCCTTGGATAAACCGGACACTTGCCTATAACAGAGTGTTCGAAATTACCGCTGTAAACCTACTGGCCCGAATAATGATACAAATGTTTACAAAAAACATGAATTTCTACTGGCTCTTAGGATACCTTTAGCATTGGGAGAAATGTCCGGGCCAGTAGTAATTTCAAACATTGATAACAGACTGAATCTGAAGTCCCAGTCCCGTCTAACGCTAATTACGGTAAATGCGTATAACGGACTTCACATATGTATAACGTACAAAAATAGCCGGTGTTTATGTCTGATGATACAGGATCCATTTACATTTCCCAATTCAAATGGGATTCAAAACACCATGATTCTGATTGTTCAATGCAAAAACTTCATCATTTATCAAAAGCCTTGTTAGCACAGTCGGTACTACCTTAGCATACATGGAGTGATCCTGTGGCCTTCGAGTCCCACATATTATGAGTACAAAATATTTCAAGTGAAAGTACACACTGTAGGCCCATTTATTGTTTCACTTTCACTGGGTTTTATATACTGTCAATCATGAAATGAATGCGAGCAGAATATTAATGAAAAAAATGCGACTGCTGTATTGTCGCATTTAATTACTGCGCATTAAAGGCAAGACTTGGAGGAAAACATGTATGGAGACATGGCCATTCGCATTTTATTGGTGTAGCATTTACGTTTACAATCTAGAGATCGCATTAAATTAGTGACGCATTAATTTCATGATTTACAGTATGCCATATTTTATGCTCTATAAAGTTTCAATATCCGGACATTATATGGATTTGAAGGCATGAAAAGTCTGGATGGCAAATAGTAAACCATGGGGAATCCTTCTAGTATAGGGTTTACCGTAATTCACCATTATAATGCTAGTATATTCACTTGATGTAATAAATGTATACATACATCTATGTGGCGCTGCTCAGAGACATGTACAAAGCTTCGCATTTAATATTTTGCAATTCATAATGATGATGTGATCGTGTCTGTTCCTATTACGTACAAGAAGAAACTGGTACTCGTGTGGCTATTTGTTTAGGACATTATTATGACAGTATTTTGACAGATACAGGCCATCTCTCGAAAATCAAAGCAGTGGCCAGCGATAGATGGAATAGTTGTCTAACAAATGGGACGCAACATACAGTAGACAGTAGAGCCGTCATGACTCATCAGAAATTCTGAAGTGGCGTGATCCTCTCGCAGGTCATGTCGTTCTCTACCTGTTCTGTAGACTAATTTAAATTTTAGGCGTTCTCAAACATATCTTTTAGAGAAATAATTTCTGATCCATGTATACATGGTGCATACTAGTTGACCGTATATTATTTGGGGGAAAAGGTAGAATTTCCAATACTTAAACATGCATTTTTGAACATGATGAAATACTACTACTAAAAAAAAAAATTAATTGCAACTCAGTAGTGTCAGTCAGTACCTGCATACTCATTACTGAATAAGACTCAGATACACACTAGTGAATGATCAGAGCGCTGTAATCACTAATTCATTTCAATTTAGGATTAAATAACAACAACTAAATAACGAATATATAATGTTTTCGTAAAGAATTCAAGGCTAAATGCCTTCATTCTATACATCATCTGTTTATGTCCGATGTCGAGGTTGCCAAGCAAGTGAAACAGCCCTACCTGCCGTGTATTGACTTGCCAACTCCTTGGCCCCCGCATGTTGTGGACCCCATCTCTGTTTCAAGTCAATATTTTCGGCTTCCTCTTCGTATTGAATATTCGAATTTGGATCATCTTCCGACATGGAATTATGCAAAATCTCATCTTCTGTCTTGATCCCCATCGCGACTTGTTCACACCGGAAGTCTGACCCCAACTCATTCATGTGCAGCAGAAACGATTATTGCATAATGTATAAATGAAAAGACGTGATTAGAAAATATTTACATTATTTATCTCAATAATGAAAAAATATATATAGTCTATAAGTCTATTATCTATAACATTCGATATTATATTTACCAATAATTTTAGTCACGGGCCCTATCGACCTTTGACATTGATAACGTGATTCGTACTAAAACGTGACATAGTGAACGTTTGGAATGTACAACAGTCTCAATATCGATTAAAGCATGCATATCTAAAATAGTTTTGCAGTTATCTGATAGCCAGTTCACTGTCAGTCCGTCTGTGAGTACACTACGACATTTTGTTCGTAGTCAAGGGCAAGGATGACGGGCTCCACCTGTTCATTCAAAACATAACTTGCAGTCTAGTAAAGTAAATAGCCTCGAATTTTGGTTACTTTTAATTGTTATCAAAGCGTAGGATAACATTGATATCAAAAGACACAAGGTAGAGATTCTCTATATTTAAATATTTGTCATACACATTTCTATAATACAATATAATTAAATACAAAGATCTAGCGTATACATTAGCCACTATATTAGAGACAAATAGAGTAAAGTCCTGGGACGTAGGACACTTTTCAGTGGTGGTCCTTATAGGAGCTGCAAATCGACACAATATCTGGTGACATAAACTGGTCAAAAATCTAAATGCGCAAAAATCCACCGTCACTTCACAAACGATCCACTGTCACGTCACAAACAAACGGACATATTTCACCTGTCACTGGAAATAACATTAGACTAGACTTGCCCTCGCTATTGCTAATATAAGACATTTGTCAACCTATCAATGGCAAATAACTATTGGCTACTGAAGCGACACCATTTTGGTAACAAAAACTGTCGGGTCCTGTGACTTCGGACAGTGGTCTTTGTACATCGGTTATTATATAAATGTGCCACCTGTCTTTACAATTATTAATCATTTTAGTAGCATATGACCATATACTTTAGCCTAGGTGCATACCAAATGTTCTACCTGAAAATATACTTGTGTCAAGATATATCGATGTTTTGGCGACATGATCTTTACGCAGTTGCCGAAAACATATCATTTACGACATTTTACGCAAATATGCAATTAGATAGGTTAACGGTCATGTTAGCACCATGCAATAATAAAATCATGTGGTTTAGCTATTCACAGTCAGGAGGAATGGTAGACATGTATATCAATCCGTTAACAACTGGTTAACGTAAGTGTCCGAAGTCCGGGTACTGTCCGAAGTCCCAGGACTTTACTCTAATTAGCCATCTTTAAAGACCTTTTTTTAAAACAAACTATCACAATTTAGTAGCACTATGGTATTGCAATAGTATTTCAACTATCGCAATAGTAGAATTTGCCTCGATAGTCACCCTAGCCTCTTGATGTGTTTCAGACAGCGCCTTGAAAATTTGAAGATGTCTGTTTCTGTGGTTAAAGCTCTACATCAACTAGTCCGATTGTGTCATTCTACTGCTAGACCGCTGAAACCAACTAAATACAAGGGGACAGAAACAAAGGTTTGTTAGATTATCACAAGACGCATGCTTTATTTATCAGGCATGGCAATTTTCTGCAGTTCTACGGAAATATACTGATCCACGGAAATCTGCTGATCCACGGAAATCTGCTGATTTATTTGTGATACAAAATCTGTTTATATATAACGATCACCAAATATTTTGAGTAAGTATGCAGATGGGCGACGTTCAAAAGCAGGAACAGGCAAATAGGCTGAACCTTTTTGCCTGTTTCTTCTTTCGAACATCGCCCCTCTGATTATACAGATTAACTGTAACATGCCTGAAAACTAAAAGTACAACAAAGTGTGTGGTCTGAGTTCAGTGGATGTATGTTTGTCTCTATACAGACTCAGCACTTTGTAGACTACAGAAAAGTGGAGGTGATCGGAGGAAATGGGGGCAACGGGTGCATGGCATTCACGTCTCTGCCTAAGAAAGAGTGGGCGGGGCCAGACGGTGGAAATGGCGGCAATGGTGGCCATGTTGTATTTCAAGGTGGGTTCAAATGAATTGTTTTATGTAGGACTTTCTACGTACATGTATGTTTTAGAAAAAAATCACAGTTATAGTTTACCTTATTGTACAAAAATAAATATTAAAAAAAAAATTAAAATCTTTTAAAATAAAGTTGACATGCATATTTTTGTTGAAAAGCACATCTGATTTAGTCCTGCCTGATATATATTTAATGGAAAATTATATATATTGACATTACTGATGTTGGCTCGTACAAGTATATTCTTGGCTTAATACTGTGTTATACATGCTACCATGGTTACTATTCTGCAGCAACTTCAAACATCAAGTCCCTTGCTCATCTTGATAGAGTCATTCGTGGAATTGGTGGCGTCAAGGGCAGATCTCGAAATTGTCATGGACAAAATGCAGAACATAAGTATTTTGATGTAGGTGTTTCATTCAGATATAGACTGAGCAACATTGACACCCCTATTTCGTAGATTATCTCGGTAAATACTTCATGGAATTAAAAACAAAAAAACTCCATTTTCTTATTTCATTTTCCCTAACCAAAAAATATATATTTTTTAAATATTGCACCAGTAATAACAAATCTGTTTATTATATAACAATCACCAAATATTTTGACTAAGTATTATTTTATGCACAGGGAGGATGTTCGAAAGAAGGAATGGGTAAAAAGACTCGATTTGCACGTGCTGATGCTCTTCTTCACATACCCATACGTGTAAATTCAGTCCATTTGCCTGTAACTTCTTTCGAACGTCACCCCTCTGCATAAAATAATACTTACTCAAAATATTTGGTGATCAGAATTTGTATTACTGGTGCAATATTTTTTTTTTTTTTTAAATTTTGGTTAGGGCAAATGAAATAAGAAAATGAAATTTTGTTTTTCATTCCATGAAGTATTTACCGAAATAGGGGTGTCAATGCATTTCATGCCAAACTATATATGTCTGGAAGTAACAACCATTTGTAATTTTGTCATCAATGGTTGAAACTATAGCCAAGTTTATGAATGAGATTGCATACATGTAGATGTGATATACTTTTATGATTGATTATTGATAAACTGTTGCTATATTGTTCATCATATCAGGGACTTATTTTCGTGTAAGTTTTCAAATAATTTGTATCCCTAGGTTCCCTTGGGCACTGTAATAAAAGACCACGAAGGGAAGCAACTCTGTAGTCTAGAGTCGACTGGACAATATTTCATTGGTGCCAGAGGTGGGTCTGGTGGTCATGGCAACTACTTCTTCCTGTCCAATCAACAACGAGCTCCAGCTTATGCAGAGCAAGGTGCCTCGGGAGAGAGGAGAGTTCTACTGCTAGAACTGAGGACAATGGCTCATGCTGGTCTGGTACAGTAGTACTTGTATACTTTGGTAAACAACCATGCCCTACCAATAGCGCTAACATTTATACATGCTGTACCAGGTAAATGATTTACAGGCTTGTGTTGGTATGAGTAGTGAAATAATCTTGAAAGTGACTGTATTCCTCAGTTGAGACTAAAACTAAACCGTATAACAATATAATCATAATAATGATGAGCATGGATTTGTAAGACAATGTTGTTAAATCCTATTTATCATTTACGGCAAGGTTTGTTGTTGCAGATTGGGTTCCCGAATGCTGGAAAGTCCATGTTGCTTCGTGCTATGTCACGTGCCAGGCCAAAGGTCGCCGCCTACCCGTTTACAACTCTGCGTCCACATGTTGGCATGGTGTTATATGACGACTTCGAACAGATAGCAGGTAAACAGCATACTACAGGCAGCACTGTGTGACCTATAGAAGGACTATTTCACTCTGTCATACATGGCTATATACTTTATAGTAGTACCTGCAGGGTCGCAACAGGGTTATAGTAGTACCTGCAGGATTGCAACGTATCTTACTTTAGGAGAGCAGTTCATGGGTGTCTGTAGAACAATGGTAGTGCTGCTGCACAGTGTAAAAACCTATTTTACCATGACGGCCGTTAATGAAAGCCATCGACGTCGGCACATACAGAGGCATGCCACCCTATGGGTATCCGTCGCAAATGGGTGAAAGATTCCCGCAGCGACGTTAAAACTCCATATTCACTCACTCACTCACCCTATGGGTATAGTCTGTGCTACACAGGGTGTATTGGCATATTGCTGAGGGTCGTCCACTGATGTCAAGCAGGCAATGGTGATGTCAGTTGGGGGCTGCTTCTTTCTAGCTGTTCTGTCTGTACTTCCTGGCCGACACATGCACAGTTACCAAGGATCAACACCATGTGTCGGACAGAAAGTACAGATAGAACAGCTAGAAAGGAGCAGCCCCTTGATATCCTGATTGAGGTTACAAGTCTTCTATAAACATTCTCTTATTGACAGTTGCCGACATACCCGGGCTCATCAGGGGAGCCCACGAGAACAGAGGACTGGGTCACGCATTTCTTCGCCATATACAGCGCTGCACTTGTCTGTTGTATGTCCTTGACCTTTCACTGACGGAACCATGGACACAGCTGACTGACCTGCAGTTTGAACTGGAACAATACCAGTCTGGTCTATCGAAGAGACCGTGTGCCGTTGTGGCCAACAAAATCGACCTGCCCGAAGCAGCGAACAACCTGGAGGAATTGAAGGATCACACGGATCTGCCGGTGTTCCCCGTGTCCGCCATGAACCGCGTCGGTATACAACCGCTGCTGATACATCTACGACAGCTGTACGATGAACACGCAGAAAATAAAGGAACCGGTTGGTGATAGAGGTCACCTTTGACTTTGTTTATTATTTATACTAAACAAGACGGTAACCATTTAACCCTCTCACTGCTGAACGGCAACAGGAGATGCCCTAATGAGCAGTGCTTTTGCTTAGTCCAGCAGGGAGAGGGTTAAGACAGTAATTTGGTAGAAAGTTTCCACGCAAAATATCTGCCAGCCCTTAATTTATTTTGATGAGTATCGGGTATTTATTAGTGGGAATGCACAAAGGCTTTCAATGAAGATGAAATTCAACAAGCAATATATTCAGTTAGATTTTTAATAATCTGTTATATGGTTCACACGCATAATATAGAACACATTACACTGTACACAAGATCAAAGTTTTCAGTTGGGCCAAAATGAAAAAAATGGTATGTCTCCCGTCACCCGACCTAATGAAAAAGGCCACGAGTCCAAATATTTTATCAGACAAGACAAGTCAGCCATTATGTTTAAACGTCAAATATAGAAATATAAACTTTGGCAAGAAAAATAGATATTCCTCCTACCTACCTATCTGTGAAATACTGGTAGGTACATGGTCGGCTGAGGGGAAACACGTATATTTTTAATTGTGGCCCTGTCAGCTGGCTTTTGGGACATTAACCATCTCCCTGCTGGAATAGGAACATATACTGTTCGTTAGGGTATATCTGGTTGTCTTCAGCAGGGAGAGGGTTAAATGTTACATACATAAGAGATCAATACACTCACTAGTGTGTCAATGTTAAATCGCTCGTTCCTTCAAGGTTGAAATCTTTTGAGTGAGAGCAAGGAAAATATCTTCTTTGCACATGTTGAAGGGAAGAGTTGTAAAATCAGGATTTCGGGTCACAAAACAGTTAACTGACCAATGAAAATCGCTCCAGGTGTTACGTACCATAATGGGAAAACATGATTATTCATGTCATGAATAATCATGTCTTCCAATACAGTACATAATTATGCTCGAAACAACTAATATTACATGGTCTAATACAGGGTCCGGAAAATGATACTGGATGGCATTGACAACAAATGTAACTGATAGATCTAGATCTGTATGTACAATAATGGTCACTCGTAGATAATAATTAATTTCTACAAACACATGGAACAGTATTCTCTCCTGATAGCAGTGATACACACTCTTCATCTCTTGATGCCTTCACTGACTATAACCAACTTCATGTGCTCATGAAAACAATAGCAATAGTTTTCACTGTAATTAGTAATTACATTGTACATTTGTGAAAGATGGATACGCTGCCCATGGCTCTAGACTAACATTCTGAGTTACTTGCCCGCAGAGCAAGTCAGGGCAAGTATCAAAGGCAACAAAGGTGCAAAATGTTAAAAAATAGGTTGCCCGCAGTACAATTTTACTTGCCCCTGTACGTCGTCGGGTACGTCGGGCATATGTTAGTCCAGGACCCTGCTGCCTACATTTCCTATTCACTGATGCAAACAATACATTCATGAAAAACAATTTAGATATATAGTGGACAAACATGGCATCCGTATTTTAACATTGTATTAATGTACTTTTGCACATGCTTTACAACCATACATTATTATGTAGTACTCTTGCTCGTCATGAAAGTAGCATTAACAGTACAAGGTAAAAAGTATTATTTACACTGATTTAACTCGTGATTAGTAGGGCTGCTGTATTTGTCTTAGCCGGCTAGCCACATTTTCTGGTTCGATAGTATGGTCACGTGGTTGGCCGCGTGCAAATAAAACAACCCGGCGGACCTGGCTCAGTCTACTCAGTACCAAATGCTATTTGGCCAGTCCATTCTAGCCGAGTTTAGATGGCGTACGTCAGTGACCAGAAACTGGCAGGAAGTTCCCTCAATGGCGCCCGGCAAACCTAGCTGGCTTGACAAGACAAATACCACTAGTGCAGAGACAGTGAGGTTCATAACACACAGTACTACAGATTCACAGTTGCCTACAGTCACCTCGGACCCACAGACACCTCGGACCCGCAGCCGCCTTTGACACCTCGGACGTCTTGGACCCACAGCCATCTCGGACCCACAGACACTTCGGACCCTCAGAGACAGACAGTTCTTCCCTCTCTCACTGTGCCGGTAAATGTCAATTTAGAACCCGCACACATCCCTGCATCTATAGTGTCGGCTGAATCTACTCGGAAGTTAATCGTCGCAAATGGGTGAAAGATTCCCGCAGCGACGTTAAACTCCCATATTCACTCACTCGGATGTTAAGTTCTTCTTTCTAGATTGAGTTGCTTGAAGTGGTCCAGGTAACGATCATAGTCATCCGAGTTTGACACGAAGAATTCTGGAGGCATCTGTAAAACAACATCATATTATTACTACAAGTGGAAGCATTACTGCAGGTAGAAGCATGGGGATAGCATTACGTATAAATAGCGACTGCTCCGAGAGGCATTAGCTGCGATACAGCTTGAGCTGATGCCGAGCGGTGAAGTGAAGTGTATTTTAGAGGGGGCTCATAATTTCATAATAATATAAAATACATGTTTATTGAACAAACTTTTCCAATTCTAGGGGGTGCGCAAGCCGGGTGAGCCCCCCACCTGGATCCGCCACTGCTCTAATAGTGTGACAGGTTACTTGGATAGAGTAATAAGAGACATCTGTGACCACAGATATATACTCAGACATCTTATGAAGGTTTCCATTACCAAAAAGAAAACTGCAAATACAATTGCAGTGATTTTGAAATTTAAAAAAATTGTCTATACCATTTCTGGTCAGAATTCACTTGGATTGTCTTAGTAATATGTGTGTATGTGGTCACGTGATGTCAATCAGGGTATCGCTGACCTGTGAGAGCTGGTGGTACGCCCTGGCGTGGAAGACTGTGGCAGAGATGAGCAGGTTGTTGTACGGCTCCTTCTCAGTCTTCCAGTCCTGTCCAAACCCAACCAGGACCTCGGCACTGGGTGGTGGACACTCCCCACGCATGGCACGCTCCAACGTCGGCAGGAAGTAGCCATTGTAGTCGAACACCTTGATGCGGGGATTCTTCCGGAGCAACTTGATTGGCTGGCTGCTGGGGGATTGTGGCTGTGACACGAATATCACCAGTCTGAAATAGTCCATTGCAATGTTATTTTCTCATGTAATATTCCCTAGGGAGTTGAGAGGGAATGTGGGTGCACATTGATCCATTGAACAGTAATAAGAGTGGCTGTGCAGTTATCATCCTGGGTCTGTCAGTACATGTTTACTGCAACATTCAGTGCTACAGATGGGTGTTTCCTCCTGCCCTAAACCGACAAGCCATAAATGGTGAAAGCCCCAACTACTACTACTACTACTACTACTACTACTACTACTACTAGCGTAGATGTCTCCGTTGTCCGTACTACTACTACTACTATTACTACTACTACTACTACTAGCATAGACAGATGGGTGTTTCCTCCTGCCCTAAACCGACAAGCCATAAATGGTGAAAGCGGCTCCTACCACTACTACTACTACTAGCGTAGATGTCTCCGTTGTCCGTACTACTACTACTACTATTATTACTACTACTACTACTATTACTACTACTACTACTACTACTACTACTACTAGTACTACTACTACTACTGACCTGCACTTCCTGGTAGCGTAGATGTCTCCGTTGTCGGTCTCCAGGATGAGGCCGCGGTCCAGGACGTTGAGGAGCTGGCAGGTCATGTCTATCTGCTGCTGCTTCTCAATCAGGGGTTCACACAGTGGGAACTCGATCTTCTCCAGGTTGACGCAGCCGTACATCTGTGTAGTACAGTGGCCAGAGTCAGAACCTCTATCATAGTTCAGCATGAAATGCATTGACACCCCTATTTCGTAGATTATCTCGGTAAATATTTCATGGAATGAAAAACAAACAAAAAAATATTTTCTTATTCCATTTGCCCTAACCAAAATAAAAATAAATAAAATATTGTACCAGTAATAAAAAATCTGTGTATATAATCACTACCAAATATTTTGACTAAGTATTCTTTTTTGCAGAGTGACGATGTTTGAAAGAAATAACTGGTAAACATGTTCCATTTGCATGTGCTGATGATGCTCATCTTCACATACCCGCTCGTGCAAATTCAGGCTATTCTTTCTTTTGAACGTTGCCTCTCTGCATAAAATAATACTTACTCAAAATAGTTGGTAATGCACTGGTCTAGAGGTAGCAAGTCTGCCTCATAACACAAGACATCCGGGCCCAGATGTGAATGGGTACCCAGTAGGACGAGAGGTAATTGTGAATATTAACCTTCTAAGGCCTGAAATGGCAGGTTGTATACACCCAGGGAGTTGACGAGGTACGAGTGCGCACACTGATTGAATAACCGGGTTAAATAGTAGAGTAGCACATTCTTGTGCATGGAGACTAGTGCAGATAAATACACATTATTAATTGTTATTACTACTACCGGGTATTATTATTATTATTATTTCTGTAAATTATTAAATTTATGTGAGCAGAATATTAATGCAATAAATGCGACCGCTGTATTGTCGCATTTAATTGATGCGCATTAACCCTCTCCATGCTGAAAGCGACTTAACTTGCCCGATCACATGCAGAAATAGAACACTTTGATTTTATTCAGCAGGGAGAAGGTTAAAGGTAAGACCGGGAAAGAAACAGGTATGGAGACGTGGCCGTTCGCATTTTATTACACCGAAAATCTAGAGGTCGCGTTAAATTAGCGACGCATTAATTTTATGATTTACAATATTACAAAGATTCTATTTCTCACTTGATCTTGATCTTGTGGCTGCATGTTGTCCAGCATGGGTCCGTAGAACATCCTACACCCGGCCACATTCTTCACATGGTGACCTGCCACCTCGCTGTGGCGGTACTTCAACTTTACTATCATCTCGTGAACTGCAAACGTGGGGCCAGAGCATTGTTAGATTTTTTTAGTGACCTATCGCGAAGCCACACCCTCGAAATGTTTCTCAAACTATTCTATGTAATAAGTGTGATAACATCAATCCAGAACATTCCTAGGCATTTCTAGGCTGTCTACCTAATAAGGGAACATTTTTTACTCCAGTTTTTCTATGCTGTTACAGCAGACAAAAGTTTTGGGGACAGATGTAATTAATGTTACAGGAGCTGAATTAGGTAAATTTCTCAAATAATTTACAAAGAACTTAGCAATCTAGCATTGTAATTGATGGGAATTTTCAATTACTAGCATTTTCCATTATAGCATCTCATTTGGATTAATTAATTAATTACCTGTAATTAAGATAAAATTATGTAAAATACATATGAAAAGAAATTTGCTATATGTGTGTCCAAATTTTTAATTCAACAATTTAATATTTTATAGGCCTGGGACAGAAAACGTGGCATCTTTTGAGAATGCCTCGTACATTGATTGAATGTTAGCATGTTAAGTTCACTTACGATCTGGCTCTGTTGGCGACCTTGACAGCATCTCCAGAAGTTGTTGCATCTCCTCTAGCATGCTCCTATCTATGGACAATTGCGCGTGCCTGTGAGCAGATGGAGCGCCTGTGTGAGCGTCAGTTGGGTATGTGGCCTCGTCAATAACTAGATTGTCACCTGAATCAGAGGGAACAGAATGTTAACAAGCATGTCAATCTGGATTTTGAAAATGGCTTTCACTCTGTCATATGTATGTCTTCAGCATGATATTTTTACAACTTTTACAATATTTCTTTTACAACAATAAATTGAAGGGTGTATAGGGGGCGTCACTAGTGGTGAGATTCTTTCATCTGGGGGAGAGTTTTGAAATAGCGCGCTAGACTGTGAGTG
>JAVCKZ010059841.1:0-15682 GCA_034780755.1 Lepetodrilus elevatus
TGGGATGCTACACCGGTAAGCGTGTGCTAACGTGTTGCGCCGTAAGGCACCGTTAAAAGTATGAATCCAGCTTTACTGTCACTGATGATTCCAAACAAGAACATGTATAGTAAAACATTACTCTCATTCTAAACAAGAACATGTATAATAAAGCATTACTGTCACTGATGATTCCAAACAAGAACATGTATAGTAAAACATTACTCTCATTCTAAACAAGAACATGTATTGAATTATATTAAATATTAATTTTGAAAAATTATACATGACACACGTTAACATCCTACACTTGATGGTCTTTTTCATTTAATTTCATTTCGTGACACGTCTTAATGATACTATTTAAGCATTACAGTAATTGAATCACACTGACATAACCTGACATTGCACATCATCTTGATACAAGTTCAATGATTTTGTACTGAGGTTAGAATCAGATTAAGTCTGTTAAAATTGAAAGTTAGTATTAAAACTGATTATCCATGTTATACTGCACTCAAATAATCTTTTAAATTGCACCAAACATGAATACAAATGAACATAATTGGACTACATTGCACTCAGTACAAGTCTTGCAACGTTGATAAAATCAGGGGTGTCCAGAACGGGATTATCAAACATCATGAAATAATTTATATTTATTCAATTCCATGTCCTTAAATTCTGGTGCACAACTTCTAGTAGATTTGTCAATTCATCAAATGTAATTAAAATAAAAGGGAATGAGATCAGAAGTCCAAATACTAAAGATAACCCCAATTTGCAGGACAATGGCTGCTCAAAGAATCGTGAAATTTCCGAATCAATACAAATTATGCCTGTGCATGAATCAGACTGACAGACAACAGACAGGGTCAGGCCATAAAGGGCTGGCTAGGATATTGATTAATGTAATGAATTTTACCATGGATCTCTTTTAATAATCGCTGTGTCTCTAATGGAATGCATGGAGATGGCACACACAACGCAGCTCTGTTTTGTCTCCAAATATTGTTCTCAAGATTAACATTAAAAGAACTGTATGAAAGATGTATTAATTTTACTTGGA
Source organism: Lepetodrilus elevatus (assembly GCA_034780755.1). NCBI lineage: Eukaryota > Metazoa > Mollusca > Gastropoda > Lepetellida > Lepetodrilidae > Lepetodrilus > Lepetodrilus elevatus. The sequence goes on from JAVCKZ010059841.1 coordinate 1,049, forward strand.
TATCGTTAGGTTTCCAAGAATAGTCAGGAATTCCGTATATAATTGGTCACTAATGATTGTATTGCATTAGCTGATATTGGCTACTTTCTCATTAGAATCGATATTGAAATCTTTTAATTGTTGTCTTTGTTCGTTTATCAATGCTAATTAGGTAAATGTATTAGTTGTAATGAACATCATTATTTGAGCACGATAATGAAGGGATTAGTTGCAATAAGTTATTAATAGCATCATTATAACAATGGTGGCATTAGCTATCATCGCTGAATGGCAGCAATGGTTTGCATATACAATAAGAAAATATCAAATGCATATGGTGTATACTAACCTTTCACAAAGCTGGCAGCGAACCCGGCCTTCTGAACCGACCCGTCTGACACAAACTTCACGTACAGCTTGTTGCCTGTAGACTTGATGTCCTCTGGTATCTTGTAGCCACAGTACTTTCCAATGAGCGGAGATGTTTCCTCGTGTCCGTCTCGGACCTCCAGATAGTCGTAGACACAGTTGTCGTGGTTTTCTATCTGCAGAAATAATACAGAATAGTATATCATTTATAACGTTATAACAGGAAAGACTAAAAACGCTACGAATTTGCATATACATTTACTTTGCAGATATAAACTATTTATACATTTTCAAGTGATGGTATTTCGTTTTCAAATTACGTCAAATATGGAAGTAATGATAGCATTATGTAGTGTTTATTATATAGGTGGGTGAGTGAGTGAATATGGAGTTTAACGTCGCTGCGGGAATCATTCACCCATTTGCAACGATATTATATAGGTGGTTGTATTTATTTATTTATTCATTAATGACAAATTCCATTCTATGTAATAGAAAAACGGTCATTAACACATACGGGTAGCCACAGTGCCGTTTTCAAAATTGATGAGTGATCATTCTGGAGGCACCAGTGGTCTGCTACTGATAATTCCAGTGAGTTACCATGATACGAGTATACGTTTCTGTACTCAACTCATAATTGTGTTCATAAAACGTCATGTGACGTCATAGTCTGAGTACGTTTTTATGCTCAGAAAGTTTCGTAATCTCGGGCCCAGGTCATCCACAGATCGAAAGTTACATATTATGATTACATATTATGATTAAAGAACCCTAAATTTGTTCTTCAATCAATGAATTTAGAAAACCATCCACATAGCTATAAATATACATTTAACATTCAAAACACATTATGTCAGAACACTTTATTATTCCTGGAAGATTTATGATCCCCTGATCACCCAGCGCACATGTACACTGTATGCCGAAAACGATCCACTGATATAACATTTTAAACCGAATGTAATGAACTTGTTAAACGTTATTGCCTGTTAAACCGATCTAACACAGTGTGAGGGTTCCACGTAATATTAAGACCCCGCTGGGCTCATGAAGATCCTCTGGTTCATATAATGAGCAATCCTGATTGCAGTGAGGTGAGAAGGTATGTAGTACACCGAGGGTACCCATCCCTAATAGATGCCCCAGCCACAACTGCTTTCCTAATAACGTATCTAAGGAACTGCGCAGTACGCAAACAAAATTGATGAGCTGTAAACTTTATGTCACAATATGGGTTCTTCAGATTACATGATAATTGAACATTTTAATTTAGATATTTTATTTTATTTAAACTTTCTCAGTGATGGTGTTTACATCTTAATGCATCGTATTTTGGAAAGGATACATTCTTAAATTTTTAATAACAGAAAATAATTAATGATTGCAATTAGCCTAAAAGAAAAACAGATTCCTTATGCACAAAGCTATCGGATCTCTTCAATAGTAAAATAGATTATAATAAGTTAATTATGTGGACCGGGAACTAGGTCATAATACGATATAGTTAGCTCAAACATTCAATGAAATCTTTGCGAGTTATTTATCGAATGAATAAATCACAATCTCCTTCACCTTCAAAATTGATCACTCTTGACTTTACAAATAACATACTCTATAACAGCAAATGCAGTAATCACATACATCTTGATTTAAATTGAATATTTTAAGAAAAGTCATACATATTTCATTTGAATTCCAGTCAGAAGACAAAGCAATAGCTGAATTTGACTTCTAGTGATAGGAAATCTATATAGTGCCCATGTAAAACAATGTTCTCAATCATATTGTACTAAACAAAATATGAATACTGCATGGATTTCTCAACAACGGCTGCATCACAACCATCGGCAATGGTCTAGCCATTGAATTGATCTCATTGTTACACGTATCTTCAGATCATAAGTTCCATAGTAAAACTGAAGTAAACATATCGAGGGAGGCATTGGTAGTAGGGCTGTTCATTGTTTGAAAAATGTTGTATTGTTCTTCATGGATTCAACACTTTGCAGTAAAAATGTAAGATCTGAAACGATAATGTAAGCATGCCAGTTGACACAACTGTACATACATATCTGACTTCTACATACCTCGAACGATTGGAACTTGAGAGCCACCGAGAATGTCAAAGGAACCATGATCTTCCACACACACTCCTTATTTGGTCGATAGTCATCCGGGTAGTTTGGACTGGTCAGGTGACCCTCGTGGTCTCTCGCAATCTCACCTCCACATATAGCTGCAATGAGATTTCCATTGTATAACTATCTCACCCCATATATAACTGTAACGAGACTTCAATTACATAACTATCTCACCCAATGCATAGCTGAATGAAAGTACTTACGCTGCTCTGATGTTCTATAACTTGGTAGGTAGCCAATGAAGCCAACAAAGTTCAATGCATGAACATGTGGGTTATTGGTCCTTGTGACATCATACCGCGCGCATGCACGTCCCTGTACGTGTGACACTGTAGACTATGTAGCGTATATTGACGTAGCTCACCTTCATATTCCGCCAGGAATCCCTTGCCTTCCTTCTTGTTACTCTTGTACTCTATCCACATGCGAGTGTCCGTCGACACCAGAGTTTCTGGGATGTTCTCACCACAGAAACGACCTGAAAAGAACCAAATTCATTGTCTTCAAAATGTCCATAACAATACTCATGAATATCTGGATATGCTCTTTACGTGTGCCTGCATTTCAATCCTAAACATCCTCTCATTTAAATAGTCACGTGTGTTAGTTGTAGATCCATGGAATGGAACTAAATGGCTCCAATTATGTTATACGTTGAGAAGGGTATTCAAGTGTATTCACCTAGCAAAGGAGACTTCACATAGTATCCATCTCGGACCTCCAGATAGTCTTTTTCACAGTTATACGATATAGGGATTTCCAACTTAGTAATGTTCAGGACAATCTTCTCTCCGTGAGTGGCGGATATTCTCCACTGACACAGGTTACTCTTGGATGCAGCAGGATTGTGTGAGAACTTTCCACTAGATTCCTGTAGGGTGCGCCCACATCCTGAAAAGTGGATTTAAAAACAACATTAATATAAATAAATATTGAATAAAATATGCTTCACTTCCTCCTCCTCTTCCTTATTATAATTTCCACCATCATCAACATCATCAAAATCATCACCATCATCATCATCATATGCAGCATCATTATCATCATCATCATCATCATCAATCATCATCATCATCATCATCATCATCATCATCATCATCATCATCATCACCACCACCACCACCACTATCACTACCATCATCATCATCAATAACAACAACAACAACAACATCATCATCATCATCATCTCCACCAGCATCTTAACCATCATCATAAAGCAGCGTTCTCTTGTACACGTAGATGTTGTATACTCACTTGGACATGCATAGAGTTTATTCGCCTGCCGGATATCCCCCGGACTTAGCCGGACTCGTTGTCCTATCTCAGGACGCACCAGGACGCCGGGTTTACGTGAAGGCAAGATGGTGTCCAGGTAGGTGTTGCGTGCGAAGGTGTTGCGTGCGTAGTGCATGATGCTGCCGTAGTCGTACTCCTCGCCCAGAGAATTCACCTCACTTGGGGTCAGCTTGTTGAAGTTATACTCTTGACCTGGAAGGACATGGAAAACAATTAGCTACAAATTACATGTATAATAATACACCGAATTGTCATTGGTATTCATACGCGTAAGAAATACTCTTCATCTGTCTTTTTCAAAGACGTTTGGTGGTAATCTTTTAGATTTTCAAAAAATGTCAAAATTAATTAAAAATCGGACATGAATTGACACGAAATGTCTTCGACAAGGGCTATAGTCTTCTTATAAAGAATGTCGCAAATCGGAGAAAGAGAACTTTCGAAAAATAATATATTCCAGTATTCTTCTCAAGTAACAGTATGAGAACACTGGAGAGATTGCATTCAGAATCACACCTTGCTGAATATGGTAGGGTCAACCAGAATAGGAATCACTCTTGAATTGAAAATTTCACATGTTGCCTACGAAGATGAGTGTGGCATTGGCAGCCATATTGAAAATGTGTACAATTTGTTTAGATTCAATGAAGCATCATAAAAGTTACGTTTCCTGGGAATTGGTTTTCCTGGAGGTTGGTATACGTACCTGGCATGATATGGTTATAGTTGATGACCACGTGACTGTCTCTATCTGGTCGAGTGTGTTCATGCCAGAAGCCGATCACGTGACCAAGTTCATGAACAACAATACCAAACTTATCACAGTTTTTGCCAATAGATATAGCTTGAGGTCCGTTTCCACGCTTGCCCACAAAAGAACAGCAACTGTAAAAAAGCAAAAACACCATCAATGATCCATTCTTGATTAAAAAAAAAAGCTATATGCAATGAATGGGAAAATAATGTAATACTATTAATATGTGTAGAGTCAATCATAGTAACAAGGTTGTGCACCACTTGGAATTCGTCCATAATGTCATGTCAGACTCGAGAGCTATTGAAATGAAATATACCACTAATAGTCAGGTTGTACATGCTATCCTCCAAAGTTATCCAGCTTATTCCTGTGTATAGTATGACATTGATGACCATCACTACCTTACCCACAAGATCTCTCAGTGAACTTGATGTAGTCCTTGTCGTCGGGTCTCTTCTCTATGAAGGTGATGCACGTGTAGTTCTCCCAGTGTCTCATGGCCAACTTGAAGAGAGCCTTGTTAGCACCTGATGGAGACATAGAGATGGAGACACACATATTGAGACACATACGAAGACACACACACAGCCCACAAGGATGTTATGTTTCTTGTTCCAGGATCCTAACAAAATCCTATCAAGATCCTGAAAAGACACTTTCATCTCAGGATACTGATAAGATTCTGCTAGGATTATGGAACATCTAACTTTTATTTGCTGTGATACAGTTCTGATATAGAACCTCAGATGAAGACACATCAACACAGATGAAGACACGAATGAAAAATCATAAATACAGATGAGAACACATATAGAAAAACACGAGTACTGGACTATTATATAACAGAAACCTGGGAGACATCTGTAGGTAACAAAAACAAAATATTGAATCTAAACTTTCACAATGAACAGTGAAGCATTATGTACTATCTTTGATGTAATGGCGATGTCTTTGATGACATCCCACAGGACATATCAATATCTTTTTAAAACGACAAATGATTCTTTCAAAACTAATCCTAGCGCTGACATGGATGTTGTAAGCATTGTCTGTAGAGGGACACACACCTGTAAAGTTGGACTCAATTTCATAAGGTATGACTCCATAGTCCCACAGCCTGTTGGCCTTGGCTGTAGCCGCTCGCCGCCGTCTGGTCTTCCTGTAGGAGAACCCAGATCTCGACGTCTTCTTCGGGGGTGAGGTCGACGGCAACTCCTCCTCGAACATGGATTCTCTGTCTATCTTGAGCACGCGACTCGTCTTCTTCTTTCTGGCCTTCAATTCTCTGGCCAACTCCCTCTGGCGACGAACCTCCGTCCGAAGTCGCCGCCATTTTTCTCGCAACTTTCGTATTTCTTCTCTCATCTGCTGCCGATCTTTTCGACATTGTTTTTTACTTCTGCAGAATGAAAAGACATGCATTGAACGATTGACACAGACATGTTATTAATTTGCGTGCCCATCAGACCTTATCAGCTTATAAATTGACATCGTTGATAGTTTGATGAGCTTAAGTAATGGTATCCAGATACTCGCTGTTTGCTATTACTAGTATATCTACCTCCGTGTATGAACCCAACTGCACAATGCTGAACAGCTCCCGTGATTGCTACCTTTGTATTGACGGTGGTGGCTACAATGACGTGTTCCTAGCTTAGAACTTAGAAGTGTGTTCTTGGATATCAGATCATAAACACAAACATGGCATTTCAACACTCTACTAGAAAAGGTTTAACATTGAAATATTTTTAAAGTCAACATATTCGTTGATAGACAGTTCGTTGGTTATACACTGTCCTTACTACTGAAAATAAAACCTATATGGTTGACATGACTGTATATCACTAGATCAACGTCTTATAGATGCAACGAGGACCAGCTACTAGTATACATGACATACATTAGCAAAGCCTTCAACCCTACATAGACATCTGTTTAGTGGCAAAGGCCGGGTTCCATTCTACCCTGGCACTGCATTAGTACATACACAAATGTAGTTCACTATTCAGAAGGCAATATTTCCTAACACCACATGTTGTGAGTCAGATACAACTCACACCACGTGAGCTGAGTTTATGACCAGTTTACGACCGTAGGAGCTCCACAGAAGTAAAGTAGTAGAAATACCACCACTTTGTCAGGGCAAGATTCACTTAGCCACGACACTAGTTAGATCCAGTGTTTGGACTACTGTTGGTCTATACTATTGTACACTGTGATGTCATACAGATCGCCTCGTTTCAATTTGTTCTATGTCTTTGTTTATTTGTTTGTTCATATATTTATTTATTGGGGAGACGTTCCACTATTTACCGATTAATAGAATATGCACCATATCATACCTTGTAAGATATGGTGTGAACATTATAAATCTAGCATGTATTGCCATATAACTCCTATTCTTGAAAGCTTAATTATTAATTTATTTTTGAGCATCTGATTGATGACTGAAGTGAAATTGCCCCTGTTCATTGTATAATTAGTGAATGGGTGAATATGGAGTTTAACGTCGCTGCGGGATTCTTTCACCCATTTGCGACGATTGTATCCCTAGTCCTGAACTGAAGCGTTGTAATTTACCTGGAAAAATCCCCAACAATGGAATAGTGATAGATATGTATTACATCATTCAGATGTAGATAGTGTTTGAATACGACAGGCATTCCTCACACTAGGTGAAGACACGAACCATATACTGCATAGCATCTTAGAATGTTGTTCTTAATTGCAAGCACCTATCTAGTGACTGAGACAAGGAGAACATCTGCTTCCAGCGTCTTTTACCACACAAGCTGGAGAATGTTCATCATATGGGCGACCCATGTCTGCTCCTGTGTCCGTATATTTGAACCTCTACTGCGCCATACACTGACAAAAATTGTCTAAATACGTAGTATATGCTAGTATATAATGCACAGAAATCTTATAAATACCTCTATACATTATGATATCCAAAAGAATCAATATTTTCAGTATTCGTTCCTTTTCAGAAACCTAACAGCATTGGAATTGATAATTAAGAGTAAAATAATTAGCATACTGTATACGTATTTCAATTTGCAAGTCATCAACATATTTGAGCTGAACCTACTCATATAAACGTTAGTAGTATAAAGCGGTATTGGCAGCCAGCTATCCCTCTATTGCCTGGCTCTTGTGTCTGAACAGATGCGGTGCTGTCAGCAGATGTCCGTGTCTCGGTCAGCACGGCAGGAGTGTCCAGATGTCTGCCTGAAGACTGACCGTTCCAGTCCCAGCACTGATAGCTCAGCATTCACACTAATTTAACATTTATTTACTCAGACAGGCCGAACGCATGCCACTCGCCACTACATATGTTCACATGGTGAAAATACCAAACACTACGAATCTGGGGCCTACCGATATTCTCGAAACGTTCTTAAGATCGTACGACAATATTAACGATTCTTATAGTATAGCTACGAACTCTTAAGGCTAAGAAGTTAGTAAGAACGTTTCGAGAATAGGCCCCTTGTTATATATAAAATGCATTTTCCATATTTTGTCATACAATGTCTAATCTTATCAAGTTTCATGTTTTCCCCAAAATATACTCATAAAAGTCAAAAGTATCACCAGATCAGTTCTAATGTAGTTTGTAGATATATCTTCCTCAATGGTAGAACATAGTCTTTCCTTCACAATTTTAAAACATTAATTGTAAAATGTCATAACACATCTATTATAAATACCTTCAACATCCTTGACAACGAATATGGTAGAACGATATATTGTTTTACTTCCGGTAATAAGTTCATCCACCCACTCATAACCATAACAACACTTTGTATGGTACTTCCATTGGTGAGGGCATGATTAATTATAAAATAAATCATCTATAGAAATGTTCAGACAATTCTAAAGAAGACATAATAGACAAGTATCCATGAATATATCTTCTAGACTATTTGAATTTCATTCAATACCAGACTATATCCATCTTTGTATCACATCCCACTATTCTATTGTTGACATATTAAGTTCAAAACCTGAAATAATTCAACTATTATTATCAATATTGCGTTGACAGAGAACACAAATAGAGAAAGTTAGAAGATTGGGTCTGTAGTTTTGCTGGACATTTTCGGCCACAGACTCGCGAGATCTCGGCACAGAGTCACGTGACTGGGTCAGGGGTGAGATCTCCATCCACTGTGGCCAACCAATCAATCAGGAAGTTATCACAGATATCACTTCCCGTGTTTATTGCTAATAGTCCGGGTGAAAACAGGATTAAGTGGAAAGTGCCTTCCCAGTGTTAACCTTTGACACATACACGGGAGCTGAATGGAACAGAATATTAACAGTCGACTACTTAAGTACTAGCACAATTAGGGATGAAATGGTTCCGCTGTGATACTGGTATACTAATATAGCGATTGTAGATATAATGATATGGACTAGCAATGATTTCAAGTGATATACTATGTTAAAAGGTAACTTGAATTCTGTAATCAAATGCTAGACGATTACAAACATTTACAGCCAAACCTTAAAAGAAGCAATCAATGTAGGCCTACCGCGTAATGAAAATAGTGTCAGCATATACACATCAGTTCTGTATTTCCACAGTTATTTCCACCCAATCACATCAGAATTCTAATGATAACACTTGTCTGGGAATATTTGAAGGCCTATCAAGCAAAGTAATAATCAGATGGAAAACATTTCGTGTACACATAGATGGATTATTTGAACGCCATATAGAAAGATAGAGAGAGAGAGAGGGAGAGAGAGAGAGAGAGAGAGAGAGAGAGAGAGAGAGAGAGAGAGAGAGAGAGAGAGAGAGAGAGAGAGAGAGAGAGCGACAGAGAGAGACAGAGAGAATGGGGTAGGAAGTGAGGAATAACAGGTTTTCAAGTGCTCATTGCGTACGTGTCTATCACTATTCTAAAGGCAGCTAAGGAGTAACACTACAGTTTAAGAGATTGGTGCCAAATATATGTTGGCAGCATTTGCAGAACATGAGGAATTGTTTAAAGTTTTATGTTCAACATTTGGTTTCAATATTATATTTTTGTCTCTTGTCTCAAAACATATCATAACTTAATACTGCTTTAAATGTTATTGCAGATGGCTTTGTGTTGATTTACAAGTTTCTATGAATCTCACCTGTGCTTCAATTTTCACATAATAAATCGTTTGTGTTTTTATGGTTATTATAAAAGCTTCATTTCACCCCACTGCTTTACGGCTATTTTATGATAATTGCTGTTTTAAAAAATCTATCTCCCATAAGAAGTTGAAGCGTTTCCCATAAAACATTACTTTAATGAGTCCCAATGGATTTACCAGAAGGTTTCCACGTAAACATATCCATAAGCTGACAGTGCATATGATGAAACCTGTCGTAGATTGTGGGGACCTTTCTTTATGTACATTTATCTTGTCTGTATACTAGTATTTGCACTTTCTAAACTTTTAATTTTTAAAGTTTTACACAAAGCTTAATGAAACATGACACGGGGGTAATTCTAGAAATTTGTCACACAACAAATACTCTGTTTTCAACGGATTGTTACTAGAAATATCTTGTTTTCTACCATGTTAAAACAGATTATATTACAATAACGAATTACACCATAATCAGATATATAGTAATGAAATTTTAACTAAAATATTATTAAAAGGTTTGAACAATTTTCCTAAAACCATACTTCTATTTCATCATCATTGTTTCCTTATTTTAGGTGAAAACAAACATATTTAAATCATCGTCTTAAATAATTACCCAGATTATTCTTGACAAACCCTCTGACCTGTTTCTTTTAAGGAAAATATTTGTTTTCTGAAATTTGAGGAAGACAACGTGCACTTGTTTGCACCGGGGCAGGTCGGCGTTTCCGGGTGCGCGAGTGTCTACGTGCGGCAGCAGGTGAGACGAGTGACGGACAGACACACTGAAGCCATCATCGTCCGTATCAAAGTACGGTAATATTACTTCACCTGTTGGCGAGATTCATATCAAAGTCAGTCAGTGTGACTTAGCATACCTCCCAGCCTAATTGGATAGGTCATAAACTGTAGGCATACACTTGTAACTGTCTGGGCAGATTTAGAGCTAAGAGCAAGGGGAAAAGGGGAAGAAAAACCTTGACAGATTGAACGTTATAGGTAGACAGTGAAAAGCCTGGATAGATTTAACGTTAATGTAGGTACATGTAGATGGTTAAAAACGATGCAAGATTTAATGCTATACTATACAGCTAGAAGTTGAAACGTTGTATTTAACGTTATTGATAGACGATGAAAAAGCATTGACGGATGAAAAATCCTTGACACATTTAACGCTACTACGCATAGTCAGACAGTGAGAACCTTTGACAAACTTAACTTTATAGTACAGTAGACGATGGGATGTCATGACAGATGTAATTTATATTCATAAAAGTTGAAAGCCTTGTACTTAACGTTATTTGTAAACGGTACCTGTGAATATCCTATAAAGCAAATGTACCTGTCATGTCCAACTATTTCACGCAAGTATAGCAAAGTAAACTAAACTAGGAAAAGCCTTTACCTCGGTGTATAAATAACGCCATATGTAGACGGTTGAGAAACCTAATAGATTTAATGCTACATGTAAATGGGGAAACTACTTATGCCATATAAACATAACGCAAGCACATTTGATAATGTTGATATTCTAAATCGTGTACTCATTGGAATAAGTAATGTAAGCCTGAATAGTGTACTCATTGGAATAAGTAATGCAAGCCTAAATAGTGTACTCATTGGAATAAGTAATACAAGCCTAAATAGTGTACTCATTGGAATAAGTAATGCAAGCCTAAATAGTGTACTCATTGGAATAAGTAATGCAAGCCTAAATAGTGTACTCATTGGAATAAGTAATGTAAGCCTAAATAGTGTACTCATTGGAATAAATAATGTAAGCCTAAAATTTAATAGTGTACTCATTGGAATAAGTAATGTAAGCCTGAAATCAACCATTGACAGTGATAATACCGATCAAATTTCAAACTTTAGGAAATGTTAAATACTTTTGAATGTCTTTTTTCTTTGTATGAAACTCTTCTTTAATTCAATGCTGCACTAACTTCAGAAATTGTTGCCAAAACTTTGAATGCCCAATAGTGACATTCTTCAATTCAACAATGCAATAATATGTAACTCTGACTAATTTCATTGGAGTGAAACTGAACGGGAAAATATACTTACTCTTTTTTACACGGCAACTTCATCAGTTTAACTTTTTGCTTTAATATTTTCTTTAAGTATTTCTTATCCTTCACTGTCTTTGGATTAAGAATATCCTTTTTACTTAATTTCCTATCATCGTATCCAAAATCACCAGGATCTTCAACCTGTAGTTCCCAAAGTCTCTGGTTCTTTTCACGGGAATATCTCTGTGCTTGTGCCGCGTACTCCTCTGCTGATAGTGCAATATCACCTTGAAACCCGGCTGAAAAATACACGTGAAAATGGCCAGTTATTACATGTACACGTACGTCCAAATAACTATGGTTAACCAATGTCTAGTTACTCTTTACTTAGCTTTTTTGAATTTGTGGTTTAGATCCGCTATCAAGAATAGTTCACTTACTAGTATACCGTGGTTTTGTATTGATTACCAGTATTCATTCATTTAGTTTCTGAATAGTGGGCACTTTATTGTTGCGCTCAGTATATACTCTATGTTGTAGCTATTATATCGTCAGGGAAGTGTAAACTATATAGTGTGTATCCTCATACATGTATCCTCAGTGAAGTATTTTTTAGTATACAGTGAAGCCTCGTTAGTCCGGCCATCGATAATCCGATTCCCCCGGTATCCGATCGGTTTTGACTTGTAACCAATCTCTTTACTATATAAATTGCCCCGATAATCCGCCGATTCATGTTTCCGCATCCGATCGGTAAACAATGCAACCAAAGTGCTAAACTAACAGTAAATTGCTTCGTTAGTCCGATCGGCTTCGTTCATCCGACCTGCTTCGTTCATCCGACCGTCTGACCGACCGTCTGACCGATCAAGCGGTCGCGAGAAGCATATTGAGTGACTGACAGGATAGACTTAAATTGTTTGTTTTGTTAACACATGTCAGTTAGATTGAGGCATAGTGAAAAGGATTGGTGACCAGCAATCAACACCTTAATAGGATTCATGCAACACATGACACTTCGTTTGAGTAAATCTAGTTACCGATGAGTGAACCTTATTTCCGGTTCATAGATACATAAGTAAAGTTTTGTAGATTCGGCATCTTTGACGAGAGCAAGGACTGCGAAACATCAACGCATGGAAGAGGCTCTATATCTCTGGGCTTGCGACATGAACAATAACAATTCTTCCGTCAACGACGATATGATAATGTTAATGGAGAAAGGCAAGACCTTGAAGGACTATGAACAGGATGACATTTTTAACTTAGATGAAACAGGATTATTCTATCGGTTGGGGCCAAACTACACTCTTGCTTCCAAACCAGTTGCTGGCACTAAACGATCTAAGGATAGGATTACAGTCGCTCTTTGTTCCAACGCTACCGGCTCCATTAAGATTAAACCATTTGTGATTGGCAAATCGAGACGTCCTCGGTGTTTTGGTAGAGATTTCAATCCTGAGATGTACGCTAGGTACAGAAACAACAAAAAGGCGTGGATGACATCGGAACTCTTCTGTGATTGGCTGAGGGGGTTTGATAGGCAAATGCGAGCACGTGGGCGTCGCGTGGTCCTGTTAGTTGTGACATTCTTCGAAGAAACGAATGACCAGGCGAACTTGGAAATAACACTGACAATGTTGAACTCTTTCAAGAAATTAACTCAGTCGACTCTGGCTGACTTCTTCTTCAATATTAGGTCAGTGACTGTTTGAAGTGTGAACATTGTGAACATTGCAAATTATTGCTGATTATATTTTATTATCATGTTTTGTGTTAACATGACAAGTGGATATCGTCAATAAACTTATGATAGTGCATATTGTTTTTGTCTTATCATTTTGTCTAAGGGAGGTAACTCTTCACAAATAACTCGTGATTCAGATATCCGATTGATTTGCCATCCGATCGTTTTGAGCCTGAAACGGGACTGTGCGGACTAACGAGGCTTCACTGTATATATGACAATACTAACATACTGCTGCAGGTGTTCGGAGAAGACAAGTACCTGGACGCCGCCACAGCCTGTGCGGACGTCATATGGCAGCGCGGTCTGCTGAAGAAAGGCTTCGGTATCTGTCACGGAGCAGCGGGGAATGCCTACGCCTTCATTGCCATGTTCAAACTCACACGGGAGCAGAAGTATCTGTACAGAGCTATCAAGGTAGTAGTCGGTAGCAAGCTAAATCAAACATTAACTCTCTCCATGCTGGAGGCAACCGAAGATGCCCTAAAAGGCAGTTCCTATGTCTAATCCAGCAGGGACAGGGTTAATAGACCACAGTGAAGTTAGGGAATATTCCTAGGCTAGGTCACCCAGAGATTCCTGTACATCATGGAATAAAGTTGGAATTGGAAATTAATTGGCAAATCATCTAAATTTGATTCACCTGTTTAGAGCCCCTAGCAGACCTGCCAACCCTTACGGTTTATTTTACGGTGGAACAGATAATTTACGGATTTATGGTCAAATGAAAATTATTATGGTGAAACAAGATTCGCCAAGCTTGTTTTTTTTTTTTTCCTTTTTCCAACCTCAGTTATTATTGATGCCACTAAAGTTAAAAATAATATTTCTTACTTACAAGCGCTGAGAAATACTGACAAATATCCTATTTGTTATCGAGAACACATTCGTGGGGTTGGCAGGTCTGCACTAGACAATTGAATCATTTGTTTTTTACACAATACATGTATCATGATGCAGTGGAAACTCAGTTGAATTTCTATCTCAGTTTGCAGACTGGTGTTGTGATGATGACAAGCACAAGCGTGGCAACCCAGATCGACCCTACTCCTTGTTTGAAGGTGAGCGCCCTTTGTCTTCCTGATGAGTGGATCTGATGGAGCGTTTTCGATTATCCCTGTTCTTGTTGTCGAGGTACGCGGGGCACGAGGATTTCTAAATAGAACACTGCGGATCGTTGTCGGAGCGTGTGGT
>JAVCKZ010059852.1:0-29883 GCA_034780755.1 Lepetodrilus elevatus
CTATATCACACCACCCTGCACCACAGCCTACTGTACTGTACCACACCACACTATATCACACCACCCTGCACCACAGCATACTGTACTGTACCACACCACGTCATGCATCGTACCTACACTAGTCATTAAGCACACAGTGGTCAATTGGGCAATATATACACGGTGCTATTACAGCTCAATCAGCCGGCCCAGATCTCCGTCACCAGATGACTGCCACCAGACTCCAGTCAATACCAGGGCTCTTCTCTCTCCCCCAGTTATTAAGGTCTACTTTACGGACACTTAAGCCCTGCGTGAGATCTGTGTGCTGCGAGATCCGTGTGCTGCGAGATCCGTATGCTGCGAGATCCGTGTGCTGCGAGATCTGTGTGCTGCTCTAGTACAAGCTCGTCTCCTGGTTCTCGCCATCCGGAGCCGCTCATTTAGACAACATTAGTCCGGATACGCCACAAGTTGCCGCTAATTAGATGAAGTCTTTGTGAAGTTTGTCTGGAGAAAAGGGGGCTTACAGAACAAGTGTTTCCTCAGATGAGGATAAATTCCCAGCCATTGTACGGCGGTGCAACTAGCGGCAGTTTACTATAGCTCCTTACTGGCGACGGGGAGAGTTTCCCTCAGAGTGACTCTCCAACGCTTACACTAATGACATGGTCAGAGAATCACGCCGACTTCTACGTCATCGTTTCCAAAGTCTGTTCTGACAGACAAAAGGCGAGGTTAAATTCAGTGTAAGAACTTTTTATGTTCTTGCTACAATTAGCTCTGAATACTGGAACATAGCTTTTGCATCTAAATGTCATCTTTAGCTGCAGCAGCAAGAAAAACGTAAAGACTTTACTGTCGAAGAGAGGATTACAGTCGATACTTTCCACACTGACAGGCACATTCAAATTGATTGATCAAAGTCCTTCCGAACAATGTAAAAGTTGATGAGCATCTCCAAAAGAATGTCAAATATTGTAGAACCTTCCATTGAAAAAATTATGTTTTAAGATAATATCTATTTAATTTAATTTAATTAAAGTTACAATTCATGTCAACTTTCATAAACAAACCAAAGAGAGTCAGAAATATATTTATCGAATGAATAATTTATACTCCACCCTGATACCAGATAACAACTCCAAGCAGGTTTTCATGGCTTCACATCTCAACATGTTATTTCTATGAATTAGGTGCAAAACTAAGCAAAAAAGATATCCTTTCTGATAAAATCGATTGTAATGAAATCCTGATTACTTCTTTACATGCAACAATATTTGTTAGAAGAACTTGCTTGAGACCATATGTAAATACGTGGATCTCTACAAAACAGGTCGAGCAGATTCTGCTAGTATTGTAATTTCCGACATCCAAATATCCAATCCCTGGCACCTACAACACTGCCACAGGGATTCCGCCATAGTACGGACATTTGCTTGTGTTACACGTCTACCTTTGATCACTTTTCTTTACAAGTACCAATAACGGTTTATTCATATGAATAAAATAAAATCTGGTTAGCAAATCAACTTGATCAATTACATTAAACTCAGTGAAGATTGGCACAGATTGGGACAGATTGGGACAGATTTTCAGACAAAATCAATGGCCACCAGGTTTAGCAATTTCAAGTGTCAATAACGGAGAGGACCACGTCTTGGTAGATCCTGTTTGCCGACATGTGAACTACAGGATATTCTACAAATTTTATTAATAATAATGCATCGAAGCATGTTCATGAGTTATTCAACATATTATCAGTGGTGGCTATCGCAGCAATGTAGGACATCGGTGGCTTCTGCGGAGTCTTACCCTCGAGAAATCTTCAGAATTATCAAGAAAACTGCAGTAAACAGAATGGGTACTATCTCTATGCAATACCAGATCCAAGGTGATCTACGATAACGTTCCTAGCAAGATGGAACCATTTTGTGCTGGAGACAATAAGCTTGACTAGACCAGCAGTGACGTGTGTTCATTATCTAGGTTCACTTTCCTGCCATTTCAAAGGTGGCGTGAACTTTAGACATACAATGAAACCTTTAGGCACAAGGGGCCAAATGTCAGAATCAACATAAGACAATTACATTATAGCTAGACGCCGCTCAGATAAAGGTGTATTCGTACAATGGGTTAGATTTACAACAGTTCTCCAAGGAGAAGGTATACATGTGTTTTGCCCTGAAAAATAATTGTGACCTTTTGATGTTATTTTTCTTTTTATTAAATACAATGGGCACTTTCAAGTTACAGTGTGACCTCTAGGTATGTTCTCAATGTCATCTACCTGTTTTCTGTGTCCTCCACGAATGTCCCCTATGTACTGTATGTCCTTTATATGTATAATGTTACTTTTCTATGTCCTCTACTGTAAACCATTAAATGTTAGCGAGCATAAAACTTCAACAAATTGAAAGAGTTGCTCTTAGAGTTAGACGTTGACATTTAATTCAGTAATAATTTAAAAAGAGTACTTGATAGATGTACATGTGTAGGCCTTTCAATATTCCTGCCATTCATGTTGTTTTTGTGTGGAATTTCTTTGTATAATAGCATCAATTAAAAAAATAAATGTGATAAAATATATTGATATAGTAAAGAACCATATGATATAAACTTAAATAACATTTATAGACAGGAGAACCTCTAGGGTAAATGATTCAAGATGGCGGTTGACATCTGCATTCATAATTGCATGGTCCCATTTTAAGTGTGATGCATACAAGATAATATATTATAGTTACCTGGTTATGTTTATAATAGTTGGATTACCAATAGTCCGTCCTATTTACCTTGAGCAAAATAGAATTCTATTGATTAGATGTTTAGAGTTATTTACCTATGCAATATAATGGTTGGTCTAGCGTTCTTAGAACTTCCTGTTTTGGTGCAGAGAAGGTATTTGTGTGTGAGTACTTACTGTATATACATGTGCAATTAGTTATTGTTGATACTATTCGTTACCAACAGTGTTACACAATGGCAATAAAAAAAATCATATATGAAGAAATTGCTAAAATTATTTTCTAAAAGTGGATGAGCTCGTTAAATTTTGTTGTTACGCTAATAGGTCGATAATCCACCGGTCGCTAAAGTTTAATGCCATTAACATTTTAAATGTATAGTGTTTATTCATGTCTTCTAATAAATGTCCTCTAAATCCACGTCATCCGTGTGTGTAGCACTGAGCTGTGTGTAACACCTAGTAACCGTGAAATATCAGTCAACTGTGTTTTTATGGAATTGACAATTGCAAAAGAAATACATTAGGCTTGATATTTTCATAATCCTAGGCTGCCAATCAAAGCTGGATGATCATTTCTTAAATATCAATATAAATTTGAACTAAAGCCGTGATAAAAATACCTGGCAGTTGTTCAATTGGTAAAGCGTTTCCTACTCTGCGGCCAATGATGGTTATGCTGGTATCTATGTTAGCGCCGACTGTAAGAATACATGTCCACCTCGGCCAATGGTGGTTATCTATGTTAGCACCGACTGTAAGAATACATGTCCACCTCGGCCTATGTTAGCGCCGACTGTAAGCATATTTGTCCACCTCGGCCAATGGTGGTTATGCTGGTATCTAAGTTAGTGCCGACTGTAAGGATAAACGTCCACCTCCACAGAGATTTCTACACCTACGTGTCTGTCGTCGTCTCCAGGCTCCGAGCCACAGCTACAGTGGCCGCTGTTTCTACGTGTAGTATAGTGTTTGCATCTGGAGGGCCAACAGGAAACTAAAGGATTGTATTGCCTACATATCTGTATCGCTCTCAACCATGGCATTACATACAGATAGGGTGAAATGTATATTGAAGCTAAAAATGTACAAAAGCTCGGAAGAAGAAAAGAAACACACCTTACACAATAATGCACTTTTGTGATATCTAATAATGTAATGAAGATTTTTAATTGAGAAAAACATGTAATACTGTTTTAGTTTTTTGTTTGTCTCAACTTTCCTTCCTGCTGTAAGTACTTGGGGCCGTGTCTGATTCATCCTGCTTAGAGGAGGTTGATCTACACAGAGGAGGTTGAAAGCCATTCCACGCCATCTACACGGAGGAGGTTGAAAGCCATTCCACGTGATCTATACACAACATCTACAGTGCAGTATGTTTCTGGCAAGAGACAGCCAAGTCTCGGCATTTACTTGAAGGCGTACAGACCACAGCTGGTGCAAAAGACGCAATGGTGGTAAGTGGCCACCATTAGAGATGATACATGCCAATCTTCTCCAGATATGGAAATGATGTTTCTGGAGTATCTTGGGGGGCCTTTGGGTAGGTGTTGACCTCTGCCCTTTGCTCCCCCGCCCCCTCAAGGCATGTCTACTACACCTTGACTGAAGTGCATACACAGTTTGATAATAATCAATCAATACTTAGAGGTCTCCTCCGGATGCAAGTCGCAGGACTCCATCCAGTCAAAGCATCTTTCCACAGAAAACCTTATACATCCAAAATAGAAAACTGATGGGAAATGATTATGGACTGAATGATAGACTGACTGATGGAGATAAACCTGAGCCACAGGTCCTCAAATGCTCAGGATAGTTTGAATGTTTTATTTATATTCAATCTTTTGTACTCAAATAATGATGATGTGACGATAAAATACATGGATTCTTGTTGGATCTCATTATCACATAAAAATGCCCAAGTTAATTCTATTAAATACATTTTTTGTTTCCACAATGATAGGTTCAAAAACAGAAGCTATTACTCCATACATGAAATAAATATTGCTAAAAGTCAACTTAGTTAAATGAATTAAACTATTGTGATGATTAAGGTGGACATAGCGTGCATAAGTGGGTTACATTCTATTCTTAGACATGCCACCCAGTTTAAGGATTTTGGTCATAACCATGTAGGTGACACATGCGCAGCTGTCGTTTTCTTTGTAAAACGTTATATTCTGATCTATCATGCATGGACCATGCTGAACAACATGATTCATCTCTTAATTAAACAGACATTTATGTGCACAATCCTTATTAACAGCACATTAACATTTCCTCTGGAGTTTTAGTCAACCCGGGGCCTAGTACTCCTGTTTGGCTATCACCGCAAATTGGAAAATTCTTGGAAATTCTTGGAAATTCTAAAAATATATGTACTAATGTTCCCAATTGTTTGAACCCGCAGACATAAACTGGGTTACTGGGACAGGGACACATAGGGCCTAAGGTTTACTATACACACATCTACGTTATTAATTCTATCCAATGAAGCAGGTATTTCCTTAGGGTTACATCACTACTGGCTGTGCATTTAACCCTCTTCCTGCTGTATTGGGCTCCTTAGGGCATCTCAGGTTGCCTCCAGCATGGAGAGGGTTAATCAGTGATCAGACTCGATGGTAGACTGGTAGACTCATATCAGTGGAAAACTCAAGGTTTAACAATACCAAGTTACATATTAATTTATTAATTAAAATATACTCCAATGGTATTTTATGAATAAATGAATATTAATTTAGACGTCACAAATATTTTATTGTAGACTTTTAGTCAATACATCTCAAATATGAATAAATTTGGATTGTAGAGTCTTTTGGCTCGATGCCGACTCTCAAACCACAAAAAATGGGAACACACATTATTATTTTCCACAAGGCAATTTTGAGAAACACCAATGTTCTTCAAATATCAATCATACATTATGCTAACATTATCTCGATTAATATAAACAAATTAACAAAATAAGTCTATTATGAGCATGACAATCAAAGGGCAAAGGTAACTTACCTGTGGTTGTCATGGCAACATATGGCGTAGACCTGTTGTTGTAGCAACAGCCAGTTGTCAGGTCTGTTGGTAAGCACTGTGATGAAAGGGTGGGGCGGTGTACTGAAACAAGGCAAACAAAATAATGTTACTGATCGGAATAAAACTGCAATCTTCCATGTAAAGTTTGAATGAACATATCGCCCGCCTTCAAAAATAAATGATATTAAGAAAAATGTGACTAATATTTAAAATGTACTCATACACATAGGTTATATTACCTATGCCCATTTTTATTATTGGTCATATGTAATATATACAGCAATATTTGCAAGAATCTGCGCTTTCAAGCATAAAATGCTATGCAAACACATGTAAACAATCGTTTGATGAATTTCATCTGCATAGGTTTCCTGAACATGCTGTCACTTGGATGATGTCACATGCCAACATTGCATTGTTCTGCTAACCTATGTAAATAAACAAACTGACTACCTGGAAAATGAGCTTATTTATCGATAACAGGTCATTTGGAAGGAAATCAATCATAGTTCTTTAGGTCTGAATTTGGTGATTGCGTCACTTTAACCCTCCACCTGCTGGATTAGACAAAAAGCACTGCTCATTAGGGCATTTCCGGTTGCCTTCAGCATTGAGAGGGTTAAACTAAAGAATCAAGATTAGGACAACATTAATGATCATCTAACTATTTTATAGAAACGTGTGAACAAGGAAAAGATAAAGATTGCAGCAGTACAACGAATTAATTGATGGACCGATGTTACATAAACTATTTTAAAAGCTATTATATTTGATAACCAGCTGACTTTGAATGATGATGAACGATATCCTGGTAATATTTTCTATAATGATGAGCCTCAATCACCTGGAATGTCTCATAAATAAAAGTACTCATTTAGTAACCTACAGTACGTTGATGTAAATCATGCCAACTACTTTTACTGGAGATAGCTTGTAAATGTATACATGCTTTACGCTCAAACTCACGACCAATGAATCACTCATCTTGAATGAAGCCATGTACGCTACAGACTGCTCTAATAAGACTAACGATAAATTATACTTATGGTCAGTGGAAAAGGCTAGAGGAATCTCGAGCTAAGACAAAAAGTGAGATTGTGTACCGTAATTGTTCTGAATGTAAGCATTAAGATCCACACATCCATGGAGAAAAAATACCACCATGTAATCTGCTGTATCAATGTTCAAATCATATCTAGCTTTCCAACATAATCCTGCCTTTCAGATCACGTACATTGACAAAATATATAGTTTCGACATCTGTAAAAAGAATTGTACAATTTGTAGCATTATAAACTTAATTTGGAAGTCATGATTTAAAACAATTAAAATGCACTTGAAGCATGGACTCTCATCATGCATAAACTATGTAATATCTGGATAAACTAAGTAATCCAAACCACAGTCAACTAAAATAAAGTTACAATTTGTTGGAATATATTTGGCCTAACTATACCCTAGCACACAATGCTACAAACGTTTGTAGTTGACCTTGCAACTTGGTCCCTCCAGTGTGAAACGACCTAACTTTAACCCTAACTCTAGCCTTATCCATAAACTAAACCTTTCTAAAGTTGGTGCTACGGTTGCCATGGAGTTACACAATCTCGTACAAGAGAGCCGGGGTCTATAGACCTGTGTATGTCACTGTGGACGTACACACTGAAGACATGCATGTACAAATATTTATGTAACACTGGAGAGTTCATGCATTGAGCCGAGGGTTGTCTGGGCTGGACGTTATCCTCACAAACAATTAGAATGATTAGCATCACTATTAACCCTTTCCCTGCTGGATTAGGTGAAGACACAGCTCTTTGGGATGGAGAGAGGTAATGTGATGTGTACAGCAGAGACTGTGGATGACTGTACAGCAGGACATGACAATCAATCAGCAGGACGTGACAATCAATCACTGAGTGTACACTTCTCTGGCAGGACCGTGCAGGACAAGCAAGGCAAACACCCAAGGATGAACTGTTCCTATATCTGCTAGACATGATTGAAGCAGGTTCTAAGTTAACAGATGACCCAGTCGAACTTCATTCAGTTTTTGACCTATATAGATACTCTCTAACTTTCTGGCTTCGAAGATACTGAACTTAATCAAAGTACTTTTAGACGAAAATATTGCTGCTCTGTCCTACTATTAGACTTGATGCTTGAACATCTTTTTGTGTTAAAAAATATTGGAACATTTTATGAAAATAAATATCCAAACTTCAGATTACCTAAACTAATACCTTATCGCAGATCAAGCAAGGAATAATTAAACTTTATTCTATGCTGGTTAGTATGGTATCGATATCCATGGCCAACATAGTTTCAATGTTAGATATCAATGGTTAAGATGGTATCAGTGGGAGACATCAACTGCCAATATGGCATCAATGTTAGACATCAATGGCTATATCAATGTTAGACATCAACTGCCAATATGGCATCAATGTTAGACATCAATGGCTAGCAAGCTATCAATGTTAGACATCAACTGTCAATATGGCATCAATGTTAGACATCAATGGCTAGCAAGCTATCAGTGTGAAGTGTCAGTCAGATGTGAGATCACAATATGATAAGAGCCTGCAGTGCATTCTCTGCAACACCTAGGAACAAGATAGGCAGTGTTGTATTTCTTCTCATCAACAGCATAGGTTACAACATGAAAGAATTACTGTTCACAGCTGGTAATCTGCCATCCTTCCAGCGACTCCGTATGAAGTTCTAGCATACTTGCTGCTCATTGATTTGCCTCCTCTCCACAATTGCAGGACGAAGATAATTACATGGGTATCATTCAGGCAACTCTGCGGCATTAGCGTTGCGGACTTCCTCCAGATGATAAGCACCTCTATGTCCACACCGGATCCCGCCACCCTCAGGACAACGGTTCTAAATTTCATCCATGGGATGATAACAAATAACATAGGTCTGCGGGAAGCCAGTATCCATGGAGGCCCCGCAGACAGGACTCACATTACCAGTTGATCCCGGAACAAAGAGTTGCCAGAAACCACGAGACAATCTGGGTGATCAAACGTATATACAGAATTTCTGCATCAGTAGAAATAATATTCATTCAAAATACTGTATCTAAAATATTCATTGAGTTTGTAATTTTGAAAGAGGAAAATTAGCAAATAATGAAAGTGTACTATATATTCCAAAAACAACATAACATAATTGCCTTACATTATACCTTGTAACAATAGGTTAGTGGTCAGGGCCCCAGCCTCAATGAACAATCTTAGTAGTGCTACGAGAGTAATACTTCCTTAGCAACTCCATGCTAACGTACTGGAGTTACGACTCTTGTAACGTTACCATTGTTCTGTGGAATGGGTCCTAGGAAAGTGATTCCACAGTGACCCATTGACCAGGGCAACAATGTGTAGTACTTTCAGCTCGCTTTCCAGTGTGAATTTAGCAGATTATAAATACATACCTTATTATTGTAAATAATTGAAGAGAAATCAGTCTAATGAGTTTTTTCTCACATTTTCTATCCAGCTAAAAGGATGTATTTAAACAGTGTGATGATGAAAGCCGCTGACAAACATTAAGCTGTTGTTGGTATACGGACATCTAACAGGAATATATTCCCTTACTTGTTCAAAACATTTGTTCAATGGCGTAATGGAAACAAAACTGTCTGAGCCTATATTGGTTCGCTGATACCAATATATTACCCTGGTCTGAGTACACGCATACAAGGCATGTGTATTACGCTCTAGTGTAGCAATTTGCCTGCCTTAGCTTGCCTTCATCGTGGTGTTCTAGACATTGTCACGCTAACTCTCTTGTGACCCAACAGAAGGAAATCCAGTTACGAAAAAGTAAATGTCCTGAAAAACTATCCGCAAGTCAAGGGAGAAGTTTTCTACTTCAGCGACAAAATATACATAGTGGAAAGTGACCTTAATCCGGTCTTGTTAAAAGAAATAACTGCATGATATTACAATGTACTATTAGTTGGAGACTAACAACTATGTACTATAGCAGGAGTCAAACACAGAATCAATGGTTTAGTGGTCTGCTGCACAAACCACAGGCCTTTCCTGACTTAAACATAGAAATTCAGTCAGTCATGTGAGTAGGTTGCCATGTACTGGCCATGTAAAATATAGGTCACAACTTTGTGTCACGTATACACACAGAAGTAAATCTAGATAATGCAGAAAGTCTGTTCCTCAATCAGGGAATGTTCAATCGTTAACAGAATGTACAAACAAGACCTCCACACACATTAGTATTGGATTGTTAATATTGATAGAACACATCCAATAAAAACTGCATGCAATATTACTGTTGGTAATCTTTGTAGGAAGCCAGTGATTACGGACATGAAAAGAAATAGCTATGATAGCGGAAACACTGTTCCAGGAAGCTTGGACAAAACACAACTTGTACATCTCGGCTTAACTTGTAGCCTCGCTTGTCCTTAGCTCAATATTAAGTGCTGGCTATAAACGGATTGATCAAAATGTATCTATATTGATTAAAGCTTGGCTTTTTTAATTTGCATCAATCATACCTGTAGATGTTGGACCATGTCCACAGATAAGACGTAATTCTAACACTAACACTAGCCTCGATGTCATCAATACTGTTAGCAGATTGAGCTCCTTCATGCAAAAGCCAGCTATGATTGAACAATGATCATTAACTTTCAGATCAGCAGAATTATTCTTAAATTATTATTTGAAATCGAAGTACAAAAAGGTAAGGAAAATCTAAGTGCAAAAAGGTAATGGAAACCAACAATGCATTTTATGAATAATTTATGAATGCAGATTTGTAAAAATTGCATAATAAAATTGATAACAATATTGTGGGGTGGTGGTTTCAAGGTAGTCTGCCTCATAACACGGAGGTCTCGTTTTCAAGACTAGCCACTGTTGCATACTCAACAGAGTAATAATATGTCAAACTTTCAAGCATTGACTTGGTGGAATATAAATATGGACATTATTATCATAAATGCATGAATGCATGAAAGCAATAAAGAAATAACGCTTTAACTGCACATGAAAAAACAAATTCCGGCTTTCCATTGAAGAAATAAAACTAGATTTGTGATTGACACAAAAAAATATCATTAACATAAAGTACATGTAATAACAATTCTAACACATTTAAATTCATGAAAGGTCAATAAATTGTTTTTAATTCAGCTGTAAAGGTCTATTTCCTTAAAGAAGAAAAAGATAATGTCAGCACTGATGTAATGATGGTGATATGTAAAAATAATCCCTGAAGGGTTTTTAATCAATGCAATTCAATTAAAACATAATTTATTGACAAACTGCTTTGGAAAAGTAGATATTTGGGAATATCATCCACAGTTAACATACAGCAATGAGTAACTATACCAGTTTCCAATATGGCATCGCCTGAAAATCACTTTGGCAATTTAGTGTATATTTAATAATTGGCTGAATGAGATGAAATCTTGATATTGACCTTTAAATCCTATTAATATTAGCACAAACCTCCACTGTATGATTCTATCACCATCTGACAATGAGGAATAGGAATATTCTATGGCTGAACTAAAATGTCAACACAGAAATGAAAGTCTGACCTCAGTAATACATGACCTTATCCAATGATTCTAGTGATTTGATTGGTTGAGGTGTTCCGTCAAAAGAAAGTTGTACACCCTAGTTTTGCTGAACGTAAAAGTTGCGACTTCATAAATTACTATGACGTCATTACGGATGTCCTCGACTCGTTAGAACATTAAAACGACATATTCTGTATGAATATTCGCAAGCTCATTTTCTTAAAAGTACCATATACTGAAGATCTATTACAATTTTGTTACCAATGTGACTTTTGGGGCATAAAGGTTTCTACTACATAACCCGTAATAAAATCCCTACACCCCAGAAATCACGCCAATAACTTACATTCTCAAAAGTGGCCTTGACCTTATATATCTGGAAAGTATATACGCTATGGATACCCAAATCCAAATCCAAATAGAACAGCAGTAATTAAATCGCATGATGGTCATCGGTAATGAAACTATTTAATAATTTACACAGAGAAATGTGTCAAAAATAGACATATTAATATAACCTGTTGACCTGTGTCCTTGACCTATCCCTATGAACACACAATCACCAATCATTACAGTGACAAGACAAGTGACATCTCTGCTGTGATGACGAGTCAAAGTTGTCCTCTTGGCATACATTCAAACTTGTCCAACAGTCCAAGCCGTCACAGAAAACAGTCTCATCCATCAGCATAATGCCAGATCTGTCTCTGCCAGTCTCCTTACTTCTGTGTGCAAATCTGGACTAGTTCCTTCCTGTACGTATACATCTCCCTGTCACTATCAGACACGAGTACATTTCCCTATTCAGTTCCTATTCATTATATGTAAGGCTAGTACTTGTCAAAAACAGTGGACACAATTCTTTTTCCAATTATGTGGTGAATTTGTTTTCCAATTATGTTGTGAATAATTTTCTCCAGTGTCTTTGACAAGGGACTTTTTTATTTTTTATTGAATAGCATTAGTGCTTTATGTTGCAGAGGGAATACGTCACGTACTCTGAGGACAGGTTGCCGGCCAATGATGACATAAAGATTAAGAAACCAATCCTGAACTAAAGTGGACAGGTTGCCGGCCAATGATGACATACAAGATTAAGAGACCAATCCTGAACAAGAAATTAAGAGACTAACTATGAAGTAAAGTGTACAGGTTGCCTATGAAGTAAAGTGGCCAATGATGACAGTGGCCAATGATGACAGGAAATTAAGAGACTAACTATTAAGTAAAGTGGACAGGTTGCTGGCCAATGATGACAGGAAATTAAGACACTAACTATGAATTAAATAGGACATGTTGCTGGCCAATGATGACAGGAAATTAAGAGACCAACTATTAAGTAAAGTGTACATGTTGCTGGCCAACGATGACAGGACATTAATAGACTAACTATGAATTAAATAGGACATGTTGCTGGCCAATGATGACAGGAAATTAAGAGACCAACTATGAATTAAATAGGACATGTTGCTGGCCAATGATTACATGAAATTAAGAGACCAATGATGACACACATTAAGAGACCAACTATGAAGTAAATTTTTTTTTTAAATTTTGAATTGGTGTTTAAAGTCGCTTTCTAGAATCTTTCAATAATATCACAACTTGTAAAGTGGACAGGTTGCTGGTCAATAATAGAGAGGTTTCACAAACATACTGTTATGGTTACCATTGCCTTTATTAGGCTAAGTGGGAAACTGCATAAAAATTCCTTCAAATACTAGTTAACAGTAATTTGAATTACGTGTAGCAGGATACATAGCTGTCAGAAACGGGGAAACTACACATCGGGCGATGTCACATACTACGCACAAACTGATGACCTAACCATATCCGTCATGGTAACCGTAGCATTGTGAATACCTCTCGATTAAAAATAAATGAAGAGACCAATTATTAAGTAAAGTAGCCAAGATAAAGATGTACAGTAGTTCAATAGTACAAACTTAGCTGATGGTCAACTAACGCAGGTACATGTGTCATAATCCAGTTAGTACCTATCTGTGTGATCCAGTACCTGCATAGGTGATCCAATGAGCACATGACATGGTGATCCAGTGATCACCTGACACATTGGAACTGATCACCTGACATATTGGAACATAATATGAAGCAGCCCCGATTCATTACCATAATGTCGACTACAGGAAACTGATCAATTTCTGCTGAAAAGGTACAATTATTTTGAGGGGAAAAATGGATTATTTTGTGACAAGGAGGATATGGGACAGTCTTAAAGAATCCAACTTGTCAGGAAGATGTTGATATGAGAAGCTTCATCTATATCACGATACAGAACATGAATATGTAGAACTTACAGAGAATTCCAGCAACACAGGTAATAATGTGATATATATCACGATACAGAACATGAATATGAAGAATTTACAGAGAATTCCAGCAACACAGGTAATACTGTGATATGTTTGTCCGCTGAGCTTGAACAGAACAACAGAAAACAAGTTTGCATAAAGAGAGATTATGTGACGTGACGTGACGTGACGTGACGTGACGTGACACCTGAAGAACAATGATATCATGCTGGAAGAACAATCGTATGACAACAGAAGAACAATTAATGATTGTCATGAATGCAAACGACTTTGACATTCATGGTGCTATGAATGATAGTGACTTCTATGACATTCTTCAAAGGACGGACGACAAAGTTGTCATTATTATTTAATATCATATCTGATGTAAAGCTTGAAACAAAATATAACAGAATGGCAGAATTTCTGCACTTTCAGATGTCAAGACTTGGAATAATACTAACCATGTAGATATGCAGCTTGGAGGAAGTTTCAATGCAGATGCTAGCTCTGTATGCCAAATTCTGACCAATAGGATGGTCAGCCCCAGCCTGTCAATTAAGGAACCATTGTCATGTCAATCACGGTGGCTTTACCTGCCACTCATGTCGGTGGAGACTCTGAGATTCCACCCAGGAACTCTAGGTTAGTGTGTCAAAGAGAAATCCAGTTATTTGCTATACATCATTTCCCTAATACTCTGAGATGTTGGAGCACATCTTCGTCCTACTTGATGACATATTTCATCAAAGTACTTGACCATATGACAGACCTTGAGACGACGCTGTGGACGGTCGGACGACGGACGGCTACTAACTGGCAGATTACGACTGACCAGACTGGGACCAAAGGTTGATAGTTGTACCTCTGTCATGCCAGCAATAAGCCACAACGGAATTAGTTGGGAAGACGGATGACGGCCATGTAATAACTATCAGATTTACAACATTCTGCTTGTGATGGCAGCATAGCGGGAAAACACATAGAGATTAATACACGAGCTAGTGTGTTACATTGATTTTACGAAATAAGTGCCTTCAAAGTTAATATCTTCCAAGTGATAGGGAGGAAAATATCTACTTTGAAGGAACGAGTGGTGTAAAATCATATGACACTAGCAAGTGTGCTAATTCTTATCCAACACCGAATAAGTGGGTGTATTCGGACACAATTTCGAAGCTGCAATCCGATTCCATAATAAAGTATTTGTGTTGCAGAACAGAATGAGTTGCGATGTTACATACATGATGTCACATGTACAATATATGTGCTTCCTATACAACATCTAACATGACTTACAGAAGCCTCAAAGTGGTTGTAAATGAAATGATAAATAAATGAAGGATGTAAAAAAATATATATACGGTATATATATTTTTTAAAAAACTTTTGAAACCTTTATTGTGTTTGAATATTTAGAACATTGGAATTTGAAAAAATATGGTAATATTTGTATTGTTTGGGTCAGAAAAAATGTTTTTGAGTGATTAATTTAGATGTTCGAATGATTAGGGTAATAATGATAATGAAAGTAATCCAAATAAATATTGGTAATAGAAACTTTGGTGACCAGCTTTGTGACGAAGCAATATGGTGTGTGAGTGAGTGAATTATTGGTTTACGTCACAGCCGGAATCTTTCAAATATGGTGCGTGGTCACAACAGAAGTGTGTAGTCACATTCAGATAGTTAAGTGTTACAGCAAAACGAGAACGAGGCAATATGGTGTGACGAGTCCCAATAAAAGAGCGCAAATATGGCAGCGATTCAGAATCACTGGAATGGCACACTGCCTCTGGATTGAGTGACATAAATACCATTAATGGCACAAATTTGAGGTGACATTTATTAGCACATTTATGAGGTGTCTGTAACCAGTCAATTACCATGATCCTAGACCAGGTACATATGTACCGACTTCCTGTACAGTCAGACTGATGCCACATAGCCACATAGCCTCCACATAGCCTAAGGTATTTCAACACTACCAACTACCAACTTTGTTATTTTAACACTACATGTTAACAATATTAGGACAGATTCAGATTTATCAAGTAACATATTTTAAATATTGTTTTCAGCCAAATTCAGCATATATAAGTCCTGGTAATGTTTGCTTGCAATCAGAGAATATAGTGTCTCTTCTCTCCCGTTGTGCTGAATTTGGTCAGTTTACTATTTCCCATCATTATAGTTTTCACTGTAAAGCATACCTGTCGATGCACTAACAAGAAAGCATGTCACATCTGCACATATCACCAAAAACACATCAGCATGCTGAATTATAGTCAATAGGTTATCACACCACCACCTTTCTTCAATTTCATCTGAGAAATAAATGTCAGAAATTGTAATGGCTTATGCAGCCATGCTATTTTACTTTGTTAATACTGTATTCTGAGATCTTGTGGCTGTAGAAAAATATAGATATTTTAAGAAAGAAAATAAAACTTTTACTGGACATCTTTAATTTCTTTGCACCTTTTTCAATTCCTGTGGCAATTAGTGTTTTCGGAATGTCAGGATTTTTTAACAAAAAAATAAATAAATCGAAAAATGTGTTTGATCCGATACCATTTCAGTACCATCCAGTTGCTGGAACTAGTACATGCATACCCAGATTGGTGCCGTTTGAGAGATTGGCGGAGATCAATACATCCAAACTTGAGTATTTTGTAGACAAAGTCCAAATTACTGGCCGAGATTGCCACCATTTGGATCTGCGTGTGAGCGGATGAAATCTGAGAAAACCAAAATGCGAGGATTACCATAGTGACAGGGGTTCTCCTGCAGAGATGCTAGAAGGTCACTGGCAGAAAAAAGCAGAGGAACACGGACGAAATATAGCAGAGACATTTAAAAGTGGCAAAAAAATATAGCACTGCCAATGTGAGGGGGAGTTGACTGATGTGTAAGACAGACAGTTTTGTCACTGCTACTTTACATGCTTGGCCGAGTCTCACACTGCTTCAGCTAATAGACATGGCCTGTATCAATAGCATGGCACGTCCTCTTGTTCTTAGGTTTCAATAGGGGCATAGAGCTGCTTTCAAGATTATTTGACTTATATCACAGTGTGTCAGGAGCAAGCCTGTAATACATGTAGCACACAGTGTTGCAGTAAACCTATAATCACTGGCTAGTACTGATGAGCCATGAATAACAAGTGTACCAAAAGCAAACAGTGCACACTATCATAACTTCTGTGAACAATATATCCTAGGATTATCCTATGCGAGTGTGTGCTAAGACAGTATGCTAAGACAGTATGCTAATACAGTATATTTAATGAGGGCATAGTCTATGAGTTTATCCTAGGAGGGTTACTGGCTAAAGTTCCATTCCTATAGACAATCACTGTCTTGTATTGATCACTCTAGTATATAGTATTGAATGGTCTGGAAATACACAACCGGGACAGGAAATAGATGAGTTTTGACATGTGACCAAGACAAGTAGACATCTGTGAGACTTCTTGTCTGTGTTAGTCTGCTGTAGAACTGTGAGTCTACTGATAACTCCACACTCACCCTTTAATGTTGCCCTTTTGTCGCATTGCCCTGAATTCATATTGCCCCAATTTCACATTGCCTTTACTCCACATTTATAATTGCCCTGACTTAATAAATTATTGCCCCAATTTCACATTGCCTTTACTCCACATTTATAATTGCCCTGACTTAATAAATTATTGCCCAAACTTCACATTGCCTTTATTCCACATTGCCTTGACTTCATATTGCCCTGACTTCATATTGATATGACTTCACACTCACCCTTTAGTGTTGCCCTTTTGTCGCATTGCCATGAATTCATATTGCCATGACTTTAAATTGCCCCAATTCCACATTGCCTTTACTCCACATTTATAAACTTTACTCCACTTAATAAATTATTGCCCCAACTTACACCACATTGCCCAACTTATCTACATTGCCCCAACTACAAATTGCAATGACTCAACTTTGCTACAACTATACATAATACATTGCCCTCATTCAAGAATCACCCCAGTATTTCCCGCACGCTATGCTCTCCCGTTTTCAGTCCCAGATCACCAAAATCAAGAACCATTTACTGACAAATCGATCTACTTTGACATGCTGGAATGACTGGCTTAAATGTTGTCCCCACACCAACAGTGGTACCTACTCCTCATGTTAGCTATCAAGGAAACATTAATGCTACAAGAATTAAGCACACATCGTTGCTGCAACAAGTTTGACACACATCTAGAAGTTGCAGCTTTTATGTTCAGAGAAGTCTGATTAAACACCTCACTAAACTGGCTAAAAGACACATAGGGAATGAATGGCTCCAATTATTAGTCATTCCTGTAAATATCTCGGCGTACAACTTAGTCAGGATCACCATAGGAAAGTCTTCACAAATGGAGACATATCAACTTCTTCCTGAGTAGGTTCTTGCTGCCCCCAGGGGAAACAAGTGAAGTACACCAGTAGATTGCCTCACATACAACAGTTTATGTACTATTGACTTCCCATTCCACAGAATGACCATTCCGACACACTTGTTTCTTCATCTACACCAAAGGTCATCATCAAGAACGTCAGATTATTTTCTCCATAGAAAAGCTGTAAACAACCAATGATTTTGTGCACTGAACCTGAGCATGTATTAAAGAAAATCTATTGCCTGTCTATCTGCGTCTTAATATTTTACTGTCAGTTGAAATGTAGGTAATACTGACATTGGTAATAGAGCGCAAGTGAGTTTTTTATATATAAACATGGCACCATCAGGTTGATGATATGTATATGCAATATAAAATGTTATTGAAGTTCAAACTGCAAGTTTGGCTTTTAGGAACACTTTTATTGTCTTTGAAGGTAATTCGAGTGGCATTGGCCGTCTGTGTAAAATAAATATTTAAGAAAACATTTTTTACATTTAAATATTAATTACTATTCTTTCCGCAGATATTACATAGCCATAATATTATATCCCATTATATTATGGCATGGAAATGCCAAGACGTCCAGCCACAAATGAAAAGGTGCCATCAATTTAAGCGTGTTTATATCTCACGGAGAGGTGCCATTAATTCAAGTGTGTTTATATCTTACGAGTATCAAACCACCGGGTTCCATTCAGCACAGCTCTGTGTTCTATGTATTCATTACGAGACGACCATTTTCAATTCAAGCTTTCACTTCCCCAAAGTGAACTGCGGTGCTAATGAGCTGAGTTACTAATGTCAGCCAATGGTCATCGATAACCCGAGAACCTCGTTAAAACAGCCCCAGAGTTGCCGACTCCAGCATGCTTCATAATTGTGATGGATGATCAGTGATTTGCTCACGGAATCGATTTCAGTTATTCTTTTTTTTTTGGTACACGACATGAAATTAGAAGTAGGAAACGGGTGGTAAACAAATTGGGATGTACAACTGAAGTTTGAACAGCAATCATGATTAAGGTTGTTCTGTAAGGTCACGGGAACATCCATGCAGGCATATTCTTTCCTTAAAATCGCATCAATAAATTCTATTCAGAGGTATTTTGGAGCTGTCTAAATATAAAGGTATTGAAATCTATTGCCATCACATGTTAACACTTTCATTGGAATGATAGCCAAACGAAAAACATCTAATGTGCATGTTGCAGAGGAAGAAGAAGATTCTATTCTGATCTGGTTGTGTTCAAACTCGTGCCAGTCTTCTTATGCCTGTTGCTTGCTGTGATTGGTGTGGTGTTTATTCCCTTTCTATAAAGTATTTCTATGACCATAATGGAAGAAAACCCTCAAACAAACTATGCAGCATGGTGAGCAATTTACTAATGTTCTCACTATGATGAGGTGAAACATAACATATACATCTATATCATCTCTTTGTAGGAAAACCACTACAAATCCTATTTTATATTAAGACAAATGAAAACTTGATTTCTTTGACTGTTATAAGAACATTTCAGGCCAAATGATTATATATGGGTTGATTTGATGCCAAGATCTGAGCATTTCTTTAAAAACAAACCACATTGACAATTTAATTCTCCCAGCTCGGCCCAGGATACGACTGTTGTGGCTAATAATAGATGAGATGTCCTAGTCTAGCTTCTAGAGATGACTTTACAGCCCCCATGAAAGTGTCGCAAACCTATCTTTGTCTACACGAATGCTGTTCTATTTCAACCTGAAGATTTCTCCAAGTAATTAACTGGAACAAATTCAATTAAACCAAACAAATTCAAGTCCATGAAGTGACCGATTTCCATAGGTCATTTGTACGTCTAGACTTGGTACGAAACTTTCCTCCCAGGAAGAAGGGGAAATATTCAATTACAGGATCGGAGTTTGTGGAAAACATGAGATCTTTAAGACAGAAGATTGCTGTGACTAGAATGCTCGGGAAGATCCGCATGTTCTCTGTTTCAGCCTCACTGGAAGGAGGTCTAGAGCAGACAAATGGAAGAAAACTTTATAATCAATCTTAGATTGTTGTATTTACGTTACATGGAAATATGTGTTTAATATGGAACTCTTACATCAACGAATGCATAAATATCCCCTAAATAGTACCGTGGGTGTTTTTATAGCAATTTCTGAGCATTTCATAGTCTATTGAAAATCAAAATGAGTATGTCCATAACTTTGTATATCTGCATGCACTGGCTGGTACTGACAAAGGCTCAAAGCATGGATGATAACTAATGTTAGACATTGCATCCTATCACAATAATATTACAGAGGTAACTAGACTGCCCCTGGGGCAGGTTTGATCTCAAGTCATTTACTCTGAGTTACATCAGTCTACTAAAAGTACTACTCTACCTCACTCCCTTTGAACGAAAGAAAATTTGCTATTGATTTTCAATGGAAACTTTACAAGAATTTATTTGTATGAATATTATATCATAGTACCATAGTATATTTACTTCAGGCTATTTAAGAGTTACATCCACACTTTTCGAGGTGTACTATTGGTTAATATTCCTACAGTTTTGAGGCAATCACTACATGAAACACATACACACAGGAGACATACACATGGGACACGTACACAGAACACACATACACACAGAACAAATACATACTGAACACATACACACAGAACACATACATAATTTCTCAAAGTTGTAGACACTTTTCAGAAACTGTCCTCGTATCCTCACAGAAGGAATTAGGGTTAGTTCAACCAAATCAAAAGGATTGGCTCACAAATCTCCTAATACCAAGAAGCGATGGAGAATATACACGGAATCCTTGTTAAGGACAGAGCGGTGCGTGGAATATGCTAATATCGTCTCCTGGACAGCAGCGGCCGCCACTCCCTGGACTTAGCGATATTGATGTATCATACGTGGCTTAAACAGCTTAGCTTTCATTAGGCTAGTAGGAGTAGTAGTAGGGGTATCATAGACAGTAGTGCATAGACATCATCAGATTCTGACCATGAGACCAAGACTTACGGATGTTCATAAAGCCCAGGAACTTCCTAGCTTTTGAACTGATCTGACAATAAGGTCTTGTTATTGTGGAATCCTCGTAATTGATATTCTCATTGGCGTCCTGATTGATGTCCTCAAAGGTGGTCCTCATCAACGTCATCATACATGTCCTAAACCCTGTCCTCATCAGTATAATAACTGATGGTATCATGGGTGCATGCGTTCAGCTGATCTGTTGTCTGACAAGTACTCCGACTCGTCGGTATCTGTGTGGAGTATTTCATCAGGGTGGAAGTGGCTGTGTCGGGCCACAGTGAAGCCTAATCACACAGACTTCCAGCAGAGTCAACATCATTGATTGAGGACGTCCCACTGTACGGCAGAGGGTCCATCATGCTGTAACGACTCCAGATCAAGTACGATACATAATACTTCAACTCCAAGGAGTCGATGTCTCCGCCACAGAGGACAGTCTCAGGGAATGTCGGGATGTGCATATACTGCATACTAGTGGTGCTACTTGCATCAGTGATGGCTCGGGGGTTCTTGTATCAGTGTTACTTGCATCAGTGATGGCTCGTGCGTCTTACCTTTAACATGTAGCTGTCATGGATTCTCCTCAAACATATCACTCGATATTGAGATAACACTGTTGAAAATGGCTTGGAATGTTAACTTGCCCACAAAATTATCCAAAAGATTTAGATGCAATCATATATTTCAAATAGACCACTCTGGTTTAGTTGGTAATGTCAGATTATATATTATCTTGATGACTTTGACATAATTGAAAAACTGGATAAACATAATGATGTCAGTGGTAAGAAAATATTTGACTTAATATTGTGTTAGTTCTTTATTTTTTGTGTGTGTTTTTTTTTAATTGGGGAGTAGAGTCGCTTTCTAGATTCTTTCACTAATATTATGACTTGTCAGTTTAGGGCAGGAGGAAACCTGCAACATCCGTAGCACTGAATGTAGCACCTTTGGCTCCGAAGTCCAATGTTCTACCATTGCGCTACCACCCGCCCC
Organism: Lepetodrilus elevatus; assembly: GCA_034780755.1. NCBI lineage: Eukaryota > Metazoa > Mollusca > Gastropoda > Lepetellida > Lepetodrilidae > Lepetodrilus > Lepetodrilus elevatus. The sequence goes on from JAVCKZ010059852.1 coordinate 22,082, forward strand.
TTATTTACATTGGTGCCAAATGCTAATGAACTTTGGATGTAGATGTGAATTTACAAGTGTTATTTCCATTAACCCAGATGGTTTGTCATCTGAAAGATGTTGTCATAATTCCCCAATAACAACCAAGGTCGTTCCTTCCTGACAGAATCAACAGGAAGAGAGGAATGTTGAAACAACATGGAAACAAAGCCTGGGCATTAATGTCCTCCATGTTAAATGGTGCAACAATATGAAGGCATTAAACTGTCCCCGACTACCAACTCTGACCAATCAGATGTTGCTGCATCAACTCTTGCCATCATGGGTCTGCAATAACAGGGTCCATCGCATAGCCACGCTTCATTGTTCAACTGGGACCTTTTGATCTCTTATAGGTTCATGACCATGACACCTGTCATGTGGCATGACATAAACATCGATGCCCGACAGTAGTTCACACCCTTGTTAACTGTTATCTCGCTATTTGACTAATACAAACAGTTTATCCCCATTGGTAGGAGGATAGTGTGATTCCTAAAAGTGGACAGTCGTAATGGGAAAGCTAATCAGCAAATGGAACCATTTAAAATTATGGCCGTGACCTGGATTGTAGAACTAGAAGTCTATATCTGAGTATACAGTAATCAAGAAGTAGGTTAGATAGTATTTTTGTTTGAATTTAGGTTTAGAGCCACTTTCAAAAATTATTTCCCTCATATGATGGCTTGTCATGCTGGTTAGTAGCATACATATCTAAATTACTGCAGGAAATATACAGCTTTCAGTGATACTGTCCGTCGGTAGTCATCCACATCATATGTATCTGTGTTAATGTGTTAAGTAAAGGAAGGGATACATTACTTTATCACCACTATGATTATTGAGGGGAAATGGTAAAAGTTCTATTATAAACCACATTTAACGGTGACATTATAATTACTCCCATCTATTGAGCTCTGGTTGGACAACGACGGTTACATTCACTTAACAAATATGATCATGATGATCAATACAAGACCAGCAGATTTCTTATTACATGCAAGTATATTTTAATTAGTATAGATTTCATTAGATTGGATATCTCTGTTTTATACTACATTTTATACTGTATTCAATAATGGGTAATTTATTTTACGAATGAGTATAGTATAAAAACTTCAATCAATAAATCAAAAAGGTTTGGTCTATGAAAACACTACATGAAAATGAACATTGATTTTGGAACAATGGTAAACAAAAACCGAATATAGTGAGATTGGATTTCATGGGCCTGAAATCTTTGCCATGATGAAGAACAATTCTGTATGAAGTGTACACGGTAGAATGATGTCCCTTGGTTCCTACGTATCAGCGGTGGTGGCATTGAGGTATCACAGTTTTCTTCTGCCACTATAAATATACCACAGTGATAATAAGACTTCACCGTTCAGGGCACAGGACATCAGTGGGACAGTTAATTTTCACCAGGTTTGATAAGCATGAGACAAAAAACAATTCCTGGCTATATTGGTGGCATGATAGCTTACATTCCTAGGCAAGTATCGACAGAAGTGACATTCGGAATGCTCATATTAATACTCCTGTAATAACCTGCCATAGATCTTCCTCTCGGTAAGAAGAGTACAAGAATAGTCGCGATGAGTTAAAATATAGATATAAAACCAGAATATTTTTTTAATAAATTGTAAGAATTCCTGCAATCAGGAATAGCTGTGATAATGTCCTGTGATAATGTCCTGTGATAATGTCCCGTGATAATGTCCTGTGATAATGTCCCGTGATAATGTCCTGTGATAATGTCCTGTGATAATGTCCTATTATTTTGCTACAAATGTCGATACAAAAAACAAAGACAAATCATCCTGACACAAATGTGTAGAGGCACCATTAATTCGTAGGTCTTTAGACATTATGTGAAGTAAATCACAAACGTGTTCCATTTAGTGGAGGTCGCTAGTCCATGGATTCATGATATTGCGACTATTTCCAACTCAAATTGCAAGTTAGCATCTTCTTTTTCCTAAAGCGATCGCTACGCTAATGAAGCAAGCAGATTCACTATATCATTGAAGGTAACATGGTCGTCATCGATAAAGTGAAGAAGTTTGCTAAAACACTGTATTTTAGAATCTAGGCCGAGTCATAATTGTGATGGACGATCAGTAATTTTCTCCCTGAATTGATCAGGTTCTTAACACAAAACTTTGTGTTGTGGTTTACGACACGAAATGCGGAAGTAGGAAATGGGAGGGGAGGTAAGTGACCTGGGATGTATTGGAGCAGTTTGCACGGCAATTTAAGCTTTAATGTAAAGTCGCCTTACAGGATGTGCAAAGAAGATGAAAATAATGTATTCACACCGACATTGAAATTCTCATTCAGATCAGTGCTGACTACGCTGTTATCAGTTCGTAATGCGGGGAGATTTTATCGAATGTTCTTCTGGTTTGATTGGCGTGATCAAGTCATGTCCAAGTCATGTCCACTTCTCCTAGATGTATTTATACATCGGCCAGGATTTCACACCTCGTAATGTCCCCCAGATTTACGGCACATAATTACGTCTAGGACTCACGACAAATCCGTGCAGTTCATACACGATCCGCAGCGTACTTGGGTGAGAGTATACCTAACTTTCATACATGAGTACATCCAAGCATTCCCGCTAATCCCACACGTAGTAGCACACACAAACACGTCAGTTCCTGTCGCGCTCCCGGGGAGGGGATTACACTGCACAAATTACAGGAAATTTCCCTTCCGTCTGCCCAATTGCCGATCTATTTCAAACAAGATGAAAGCAGTAACTGTGTTAACAGAAAGAGATTAGATTCAACCAAACAAATTCAAAACCTGTTACTGATTATCAGAGGTCATTTGCGTGTCTCGGTGTCTTATGAAACATTGTTTGCTGGTTGAATGGAAACTATTCAATTAGTGTGTCAAGACTTCAGGGATAACATGATATCAACACGGCCAATACCTGGTAGGACTGGGACCATGTATAATGGGCACTTCTGTGTCGGTGTCCAGCCTTGATGAGCACTGCGAGTGTGCACAGAGAACAATTACTGTCCTCTAACAATGCATGCAGCGTACACGACTTCACACCACAGATTGCCAACACTTGTCAGAACCAGTTTTACTGCAGCCAGAAATCAGGAAAAAGGCAATAAACTCCCAAACCATGTCAGATTCTCAATAGGGATTCATTTAGGATCTACTTTGGTTAAGTCGGTTCTAATTATAGTTTGACAGTGAAAACCTACTATCAACACGAAATCTGGATATGGTTTGTTAAGGCAAGATTTAGAGTGTGAGCCAATGACGTCTTGCATTTAGAATCTGAAAGCTGACTGTCTGACAAAGGGCGATGATGGCAAGTTATCAGAAGTTTAACACTATGGAGATTCATTTAATGCTTGCATATAAATTGGGCACATCCAAGATGCAACTGATGCTGTTGATACGTCCTAGTGAAGTTCTAGTTAAACATTTGTTAATTTAAAAAAACAAGAAATTACTCTCAAATCACCAGAAGATAAACAAACTATTCACTTGGATCTGAAATGTTGCAATATGATAATGAGGCTGCGTTTAAATGAAGAACCAAGGGCCTCATCTCGTGGACATCAATATCTTGACATCAATCTATGGACATCAATCTATGGACATCAATCTATGGACTTTCGTATGGTAATTAATCTCTCGTATCAAACAGGTTTACTGATGCTTTCTAGGCGGCTTCTCTTGACTGGTTGAGAACTGGCCAGGAAAACTACAGTTTAGTTGGCATTGATTTATTTATATGCAGAAAGATTACAACAGGGAACCCTTGGAAAATTGAGAGTAAATGCGAGAGGAAAAGGACAAAAACTTGAAAGTATTTTCCATAGGAAGATTGAATCTAGTGTCATTTCTTTTGTCCTTTTAATCTTATTGATTGCCTTTTGAGACACAGCTTCGGTGTTGTTATGTCAGAACAATGGTTGCACATTACATCCTGGTATGTATACACCGTGCATGGAGATTACACCCTCTGGTAGAAAGCAACAAAACATGAATTAATTTCTACTGGAACCCTGATAATGTGGTAGTGGTAGATGATGATAGTGACATATTTTCTGGGATTACACTGTGAAGTAGAACTATTAGATCATGTACAATAGTGTTCCTCCCCTCCGAGATGACATCAGACAATGCCCGGATCTGGATGTCATACAGTCCACTGCCGCTCATTATAAACACTGTCTTCTATTGATAAGTCTGGGCTTGCAACACTTAAAAAGATTAATATGCCATCGACAGTTTAAAAGTACAGTCAATTGTGATAGATAAATTAAAAAGGTATCCTATTACTTTAACATTTAATAATTGCATTCCATATTTGTTAGAAACGACTAGCCCACACAAGCTGGATCCACATTTGATATAGGTTTAATTGTGGTTATGCTTTGTGCAGATGCACGTGGAATCGATGTTGACATGACTACAGTGTGTCCCACCAGTCACATTGCACAGACAACGCCGGTCTGTGCATGCAATTCCACTGCTGCATCTGCAGAAATCTGCAGTAATTGTTTGTGTTTACAATAACATGTATTTCTGACAAGTAAATAACAAAACACGAGATCTTATTTGTACATCAAAATCCAGCTGTGTCTGCCGAATCTGAATGAGAACAATGGACAACATCTGCGATGCAAGAAATAAAATATTTGTGGAATGTTATTGGTATTTATATATCACTGTCTAATCCTATGGCAACATGTTCATCTTGGATGGTTCTTTGATTGAAATAATATTATTTGTTGCAGTGGGGATATTTCACTCATATGCGATGGGGATAAAATTAAGTTACTGGTATCTCGGACTCAAGTACCCGATCATCTATGGACCATTTATTTTTAAGTGAAGTGCAAAGGCTGAAAACAAAATCAAATTGAAATATACTGTGTATACTGTATATATTTTATACTATATAGGCCATATAGATCACAGGGAAACAATTAAAGTTTTTATGTTTGCATTTATTCATTCTTATTGAGTGTTGCTCATCTCCAGCATGTGCCATGTTTGTAAGGCTGCCTGTGTCATCAAATTTCAGCATTGTACATGCACTGATAATAACATATGCTTTTATGTATTTCATATACATTTTATATACATTAAGTTCACATTCCGCTTTGTACTTTGATGTTTGAATATTAATTTTGAACAACCTACATGGAGTTATTTCCCTTGCGGCTCTTCCAGTCCTAATTTGGACACAAGTCTTTGATAAACCCGACTCGGCCTCAGGTACCCGGGGATTCGTTCAGGTCCTGATCTACCATTGTATACAGCATGTTGGACTAAGGTTCAATGGAACCGTGGTGACTTGACAGAGAACAACACGAGTAACGTCGGCATCTGCTCGCCTGGACTACGCTCATGTTCATAGTGGATGCTCAGATATTTCATAGTTTTGTATCATTTTGTAAATGTCACATGCAGTGTCTAAGCTACTAGCAGTTCTTTCTCAAGCCTTTGCTTTGAACAGGACATGAATAAATTTGTAAAGTGTGTAGTACACGCATTCCTATCACGATGCAACTTGGGAAATAAACACTTAAAAAAAAGCACATTTTTACAAATAGACAAATTTGCGCAGTATTGAAGTTGATCTGACAAGTAATTTATCATGTCACAGTCATAGCTCCATCAAAGTTCCAATTGTACAAAAGCAACTCAATAAAAAAAACATTCCCATTCCAGTGGATAACAAGTGTGTACATGCGCTTCTGTTGCGTCACTTAATCTCTCTCACAGAAATTGCTGGCTGATGTTGTTAGTCTGCTTGGTCGTGTGGACGACTCCCTCCATCAAATGTCCCACATGGTCCGCCTGGACGACTCCCGCCATCAAATGTCCCACGTGGTCTGCCTGGACTTAGGTTTAACCAAGGCAGAAGAATAAGGACATTTTGCAAGGAAGTTACTTCTTTCCCCCATGCACACACAGGCTGCTGTGACAAATTGGAAAATCAGAGAAAGACACTAATTCTGGTACCCGATATACACGATACACATCCTAGGATAAAATATCTGTTTGCCATAGGAATGGAAACCTAGCTAGTCTTAAGACATTTGTTGCAAAGACTATCTGCGTAGTTTGTAAATGTAATTATAATCTTGTAGCAAATCAGCCATCTAAAGCTAATTCTTCCAATCACAACACAATCATTCTCCCTGACCGCCCCGATAGTTCTACTGATTGTAATGATCTGGATCTGATTATCCAGTGGAAGCATTCCTGTCATAACATATGCAAATATGAACACAACACTGTCATTCAGCATTTACAGCTGATAACACATCCTTTGTTGTACTTCAGCATTTACAGCTGATGCCTTTAGTGTACTTCAGCATTTACAGCTGATGGCATTGGTGTCCATTGGTGTCCATTTACAGCTGATGACACATCCTTTGGTGTACTTCAGCATTTACAGCTGATGACTTTGGTGTACTTCAGCATTTACAGCTGATGACTTTACTTCAGCATTTACAGCTGATGCCTTTAGTGTACTTTGGTGTCCATTGGCATTTACAGCTGATGGCATTGGTGTCCTTCAGCATTTACAGCTAATGCCTTTGGTGTTCATTGCCATTTACTGACCACTTCCTTCAACATTTACAGTTGATAACTTTGGTGTCCTTTAGCATTTACAGCCTGCGAATGTGACATAGAAAGAGAAAACACAGACCACAATTTAAGACCTGTTCCTTACTCCGGCATAATTAGCCAGGAGAATGATGAGGGTGGCCAGAGATCTGCACAGCGACGTCCACACCGCTGTGTGTAACCTTTCTCCAACCTGACTCGCTTCTGGCCGAGTGTGAGGAGGGAGGTATCGCAGGCAGGTTAATCTCTCTGGCTAACTCTGGCTAACTCTGGCTAACTGAGGTTCACGGACATGACATTCAACACTTGAAGACCAACAGCACAACCTGTTGAAGGACCTAATGCTGGTTAATCCTGGTTAAGTCACGGAGCAGATCAACAGCTAATGACAATTCACAAATGACATTTAGAATGTGTCATCAATGTAGCTGAGAAAATACGTGTTACTACGACTGACTCATTTTCATCGTAACATGTTGATCTGATGTAACATTAAAAAAAAAGAGAGTAAAAGTGCACATGTAGCATGCTGGACAGGTGGGTTTCTTTTATTAATAATAAATCTTATGCTTCAATTATCACCAGCTTATTCAATAGAACCAATGAAAATCGTGGAGCAATAATTTGACAATTTTTTAATGTGACTCCAAAGACATCAATGGCATCACTGTTTGTGAAAGCAATATATCTGTGCCTAACAATAATATTTGTCCAAGAGATGGAGCAGGATAGAATACTGTGCTAATCTCACCAAGCTACATCACCCAAACCCCAGAGGATGGCAAAAACCTGGAAATATCCGAGTTGTAACACAAATTAATACCGACAAACAAAACAGATCAAGCAGAAAAGTGCTAATATTGTCAGGATGGCAGAAAATCCACACTTTTTGTAGATTTCTACAAAATATATTCACAGCATGGGAATACTGAAATAATCTTCCAGTTACTCAAATATTTCAAGCCAATTTCAGATGTGAAAATATCACCCACACAACAGAAGGTTTGCAATGGAACAATAGTACATCAGTGCATCATTTCACTATGAATTTTGTGTGTACTTTCAAAAAGCTAAGTTTGTCATTAGTCGGGGAGCCAAGGGCCAAAAATGAAAATGACCCTACACAGCACGAACCGTTAGGTTTCTTGGCATTTTATGAT